>KI422505.1:0-35295 GCA_000473375.1 Anopheles culicifacies
TCTCGCGGCATGACCGCAGCTTCATTTTACACCCGAGCCTAAGAAAAGTTACATTTATTCCCCGAGTGCTCCCTGGTCCCTAGGAAAAGGTGTTTTTTTCCAAGATTACGGATTCCGCAGGGATCGTGGGGCACATTCGCTATCCACTCGGTGAGAGAGCTATCCTAGATCCCGGATGACGGAGATGTCTCGGGGCACGTACGCTATGTAAATAGCTCCAGAGCTCGTAAAAAATGCTATGTTTCCTAGAACCCCTCTATCGGAAGGATCGCGGTCGATCTTTGAGATGCTTCAGGACGCTCTGGTTTTCCCCATCCCTTCGTCCATGCCAGTTAGATTCGACGTTCGACGTCTATGTGGTTGGCTTGAGTTGGTAGGGTTCCTACAATCATTATGTCTAGCGCGTGCAAGAAGTTTTACCCGTACTGACTTTAAAGTATCCTCGTGTAACAGTTCCGTTGATTGACTGTGTTAAGTAAACTGAAAACGCCGCCAAATCCTGTCTGCGCTCCCCTGCATGTCAGCATCTCTCTATTCTCCTGTAGGTGATAGAAGATATCTCGTATCAAACATCGTTAATACATTTTCAATGTAAATTCGACAACTCGTGAAAACAAATTTGAAAGCAATGGAATAATTAAATACACACTAAAAAATAGCGATATGTATATGTAGAACGCCAAAAACACACACATTTCTTTTTACCCAATGTGTAGAGCGTGAGCGAAAGCTTTCGACATGAAAGCTTAGGCAAAGTTGACAGCGACATCTAGCGTGCAATAGCGTTACTATGATTGGTAAAATCACTCAGTGAATATCTTTGGACTTCTTGGTTGGTTTCTGATATGATAACAAATGTGTTTTACTAGACTAAATATATTTAAAAAAATAAAATTCTGTAATTGTCGGGTTGTAAACGATTAGCATATGACATACGATTCAGTAATAATTATGAAACTTTGTCCTGGTCGTAGTTAGAAAATTGTTTGCTTTACGTAGGGATCGGCCCAGCATATTTTTAGTAATGCGTGGAATGTACATCTAAGCTTTAGTAACACTAATGATTATCTCTATTATAAAACGTTTGCAAGCTTTATAAAATAGGTACCGTATAGATCTGTAAAGGTAGTGTTCTTCATGGAATGATTGTACCTTAACACGCCACTAAGTTGCAACCCAAAATCATGCACACATTCAATAATAAATGCAGGGACCCCTCCGCTTTCACACGGTAAATCGGCTCGTCCATCACGAAAGATGTTTGACCGTGCAATGTAACGAAAACTGTAATGCACAAAACAGCGATACCCGCAGGTTCTCACTCGGGCCACACAGTGGGGAGGTGCAGTTGTTTTTCTTCTTACGTGCGCTTTCCGGTGCAACGTTGCGGAATTTCAATAACATTTGTTGGAAGAGTTCGAAAGATGCAGTCGCCGGTTGGTTTGGTTGAGCTTTGCGTCCTGGAAACTTGGCATCGCCGTAGGACAAGGGCACACACACACACAGAAAGACGTCCGAGATCCCACGCATAACCGTTGTAACTTCACTGCTGTGCTAGTGTGGCATCGTCGTTCGGCTGGACAAGTGCGCCCGGCACGGTTACGAAAACCGAGGCCGCATAAAGGTTAGATTAGATCAGCTTACTCAGTCCAGCATTATAGCATCTTTCTGGAATTGACGGCCGGTATGCCTGGCTGGGGTGGAGTGATGCGGTAGGGTTTTGGTGAAACATTTGCAACATAACCTCAACAAGACCACAATTGCCCAGCATCGTCCGTTGGTCGGCCAGCAGCACGGTAGGGATGGAAACACGTCCCCAAAGAATACACTCGCACGAGGGTGTATGTTTATTCATCCTTGTGATGGTGCCGGGAAGCATGGTTAAGGTGGCAGTTCGTAGTAAACGGCCGTAACTGCGCATCTGCTGACCAGCTTTCTTCAGCCGAATACGTGCGTCTACTATGGTAATATGTAAATTAGATTTTAAAATATAATAGATATGATGATACAGAATATTAAACATTGAACCAGCCTTCACGATACCATTCACATTCTCCCTCTCTGTTACCTGCTTTCTTTCTCTCACTATAAGTGCCACCAGGATGAGCTGGTCCAGCAAGTCTATCCAAAACCCAGGCTTGCGCTAGGATTGGTACTTGCGTCAAAGGCATCGTGCCGATGGGAAGATCATAAGCACATGCAATACTGTAGCGACATGCGTGCTGTGCGCAATTTTTGGTTGGAAAGGAATAAAAAGCTCGATGTAGATGCTCTGCCAAAGGCTGTAAATGTTTGCTAATTATATTGGTCCTCATAATGGAACGTTCTTCAATGTACAACAGAGCAACGGAGGAGTCTTGGGAGGGTGGAAAAAAGAGGACATAAATTAAATCATGTTTATCAGCTTGGATTGTTTCTAATTTAGGCATAATTTATTCCACAAAATAATACGGTTACGTACACGCACACTTTCTCAGTGTTCAAGCTATTTTTGGGGACATATTACTAGCAGCAATACATTGTGCATTGATCGGAAAATAATACGCTTATGTTTGTTAGCAAATATCTTCACCGATCATTTACAGAAGCATATTTAAAAGTATGATGCATTTAATGTCGAATGATATAAATAATTCACATACTCGAATTTTTCCTCTGTACTTCGTAGTTACTGAAAAAGTCAAAATGGTAGCGAGTTGCATACTTTTAGGCGTTTTGATGCATAAAATAGGTTTTTGATTTTCAAATTAAGATTTTTTAGCACCTATCAGAAGAGATTTTTTTCTAAAGCTCTACAAACTTGCCATTGCCATTTCTGGCGTCCGTGACTTGAATGTACCCGTAACAGGATAGTCAGTCCTGCTTACTTATACTTATATACTTATACGTTATAGAGCTATTGGTCTTTTAGGCATTCTTTTGAAGGAAACCTTCTAATGGTGGCAATCGTCGTTATTAGCTGGAGAATGTCTGATATCTTTGCCGAAAGATCCAAACACCTACCTTAGGACCAAATCCCGGCAATTAAACAGGAACGCATCCGCAAACTAATCGTTGATATTATGCATTTTGAGTAATTGTTTCATTTGCGAATGAGGTGAATCTCTGTCTATCTTTGCACCCACCGAGGGTAGGACAATAACATGCTCTCCTCTCTCTTCCCTTTGTTGAGTTTCTCACTCCAACTTTTAACGACAGTGAGGGTAGCCGACCAGCTACTATAGGAAGTTTTAATTAAAAAAGAACCACTCCTCGTAAAATGTGCTGGCCAGCGTCCCGTGTGGATCTCGAGATTCGGCCCTAAAGCCACGCAGGGAATGTTTGTCGTTGATGTATCTATTTACTTACGCAACGTCCACCCGACACTAGCGTACACGCACGCACAGCGGTAAACATGGATGGGTTTCCTAATTTCAGGCCCCATTCGTTGCCGGGTGCTTTTGACTCCTCCTCCCCCACCGTTACCGGCTGTCCATCATCAGTGTCCACAAGCAGTAGGCAGTACCTTTTACGGGTAGTATGCCTGCGGTACCTATGCCTTCGGCCACCAGTTTGCTCCCAGAGGTTTCATTCTGTGATAATGAAATTAATTAAAATCACTTTACCCATCTTCTGGCTGGGAAGATCATGCGGTCGAATCTGTGCTCGAAGTAGGTTTGAGGGAGGGTCAGCAGAGTCGGTAGAGTTGTTGTGACAGAAGCTTCTCGGATACGGTACCGATAACGGTACAGGATAACTAGTGTAGTGTCGGGTGGCTGGTTGTCACTAGTATTGCCGGGCTGGGCCGATGGGAAAGTTAGGTCCACTACAGCTGAATTGACAACCGGTGACGATACCACTGGTGGCTATTCAAAATTGCGAAATTTTTGGACGGCGTGATTCGGTAGACGATTCTTACGGTGAAAAGAATTTGGGATCAAATTGCACCGGAACGGTGGTTTTAGAGTGAAACTGGAAAGAAAGGCTTATGCTTTTATCACGCTTCCGGCAATGTGGTGTTGTTTTTTGTAGAGGTTTTTTGGAACGAACTTTTTAGTTACTTTCTAGCTAGCGTGAATCATGCACGGTTTATTATAAATTTGATAATTTGGATTCAGGTCTAATATTGTGGATTGTGCAGGATTGCGCCCTGCAATGATACTTAGTAACTTTTTAGTTAGTGTGAATCATCTCTACTTCTTAATTTAAAATGTTGTTGGGATTTTTTCCTTTTGTTTATTTCGTTTCAACGATGGTGCTCTATTGGTGATGTGTAGCTTTTATCGCAGAACTACACATATTTTCTCACACACTCCCTTGACTACATCAGTTGTACATGTCAAAGATGTGTGGCGCGTTTAACGCTTTAAAAGAGAGTTGTTGCGCGGGTTGCCTACACTGTAGGCGATATTGCTATTCCGAACAGTGGATCCTACTAAGATCTTGAAGGACTAAGATAGCTAACAATTTGTGTCTTGCTCAATACTAACCAAGAATTTAATTGAAATCGAACATGTTGTTGAACCGTAAATTAGAAGCTTTCATCTTTGATTAACCCAATGTATGGTAGGGATCAATATGTTTTTCTATTATTACTCTATATCCTCGGGAAGCCTTAGTTCAATCTCCCATTTGTAGTTTCTATGACTTCTACGTACAGGAGAACGGTCCGAATGGGATTTGAATTCCGGTCCTGTCGTTTGAAGGCGGACTCTGCTATCATTCGCTCGTTCAACAAATTAATATAAAATATAAATCACACCAGGTAATTGGATTGCATGTCTCGTTTCCGAGCAGGAGGGATTTTCGGAAATTTGACGAAAATTCTTTTCCTTGAAATGTTTGATGACCTGACTGGATTGAGGCACACATTTATTGAGGATTCTATGATCTGCATCGTCTAAAACACTTACACTAAGTTGATCAGTGTTGAAACCTCTCTATGGAGTTAGTTAAAAGAGCCTGAAGAGAGGATTGCATTACTCAAAAGCAGACTAAACAGAAGCTGGTAGCTATACTTCCCGTTCCAAACATTGTGTATGCTACTTCTGTCAATATGGTTCACTTCCCGGGCCAAAGACTCCCGGTGCAGGAGCGCATCTTGAATGTGTTTAATTAAATTACTGCCCTGTCCGAAAGCTGGTCGTCCGTTTTCGACTCCTTCCGGACAGTTGTCGTCGTGATACCGTCCTCCAGATGCAATTAAAATCGGTATTGATGGTCACCCCGGGTCAGCTGCAGATGCACTTTGGCACAATCGAACGTGGACGAACGTGTTGCATGCCGAAACCCCTGTCACCACCTCCCACCAACCTCCCGCCACTGGATGGATGCCCATTAGCCGGGGCCCATGATGTTGCTGTTTTGATGAATTTATGAATTTATTTATATGATAATCAGGTATGAATATTTATTCCTTTATCCATTTTACGGCTCAGTTATGATTGTTATTGCCAGCATTGGTTGGTATTGGGCCCCGATCCGGACGTCAACATAATTCATCATCTTGCATTCCAGTGCGCGTACGCATAGTTTCGGTTACGCTTCGATACAGCCCAATTCCTTTCCCTGGATGCCGACAGTGACCAATTTGAAAGGGAGTTAGCGGGCGAGTGCAATACACGGCATCTGTTTCTTAGAAGCGCTAGTGTCCGCGGTCGATTCGGGACACGCACGTGCCTGCAAGACGTACGTACTGGTACAATAACGCGGCATGAAGCATGAGGTGACAGCGAGAGTCAAAAGATCCTGTCACCCGGTGGCGTGATTGATGGTCGGCTCAGTAAATATTGGACCACAGCAAACAAGGCTCCAGTGGGAAAAGGGGGAGCATACGTCGGACACTCACTCAATCTTACCCACTCACATCGTATCCTTCGCGGTTCGTGTGTGTGTGTGAGGATCGGTACGGGGGAACGGTCCCACACGGACACATTGGCCAACGGAAGAGATTAACGGAAACATGAAATATTTATATGGTTCGCTGGTCAGTTGGAATGCAGCCCATACGTTTGTACCGGTGCCGCGCACCGATCCGTTTCCGCTTTACCCGGGTCGTGCACCGGGTCGTGAGAGACCGGGTCGGTGAGTCAGGCAACACTTATCACGGTAGCTATTAACAATTTACACACGCGCCTTCCCATTGCGAATTCTCGGCGTGGCTTGTGACTTCTGGCGTCCAGTGCACATCCGTGTGTGTTCCGTTGCCGCAGCTTTGCCCCGTAAGTAGCGCCGTAACTTACCGATGGATTATCGTCTTAGCAAATCAGGCTGCTCTGCGGCGTACCCGTATTACTATCCCTGCAGACATTGTTGGTGCATCTGCCGTGGTGCATCTTGCCGCTAGCAGCAGGGTTGAATTACAATCGGTGCACCAGGCAGCTTAAGATGTCGGCCGATGCTCAGCGGTGCCGAACAAATTGCAACAAAAGATTATCGGTCGGCTGGAACGGTTGGTGGCCGGCAGGGTGAGATGAAGACTATCAGAGATGGCAGTAATTGGCTGGGCCAGTGCATGCCGACCGGCCGAGAAGAATGATTGCACCTAATGAATATGAACCAGCAAATGGCGAATGGAGCAGTTGGGGATAGTTCAGCCGAAGACAGATGGGCTCTGGGTGCTTGTAGCATTTTTTTTGCTTCTCTCTGTTCCTATCTACATCTTCACATCGGTGTGAATAATCTTTCAACAAAACGTTTGTTGTTTTAGCAAGGGCTCAGCCAAGTGGAACAGGACAGGAATTTAAGGATTAAACATGTTTTGCATAAATTAGCTGCCTCGGAACGTATGCTGTGTAAGTGTATGCGTGTTGCGTTTGAATTGGAAGGTCGAATATTTAGTGCGGCCAATAAATTATATGTTCCATAGTTTCAGTTAGAAGAATGAGAAAATTAATTTATTAATATAAAATGTCCACAAGGAAAAACGCGTTAAACGCGATTTGGAGGAAAAAAAGGGATAATAAAAGAATGACTTATTTTCTTGAAATCAATTTTCTACCTCGATAAAACATAGTTGCGTACAAAAAAAAAAAAGATGAACCATGCTGCTAATCATACCAATTACGAGCCGTTGACTGCAAGCTTCAATAAAAAAGACGAACGAATAGTACGTTGAACGTAGAGTCCTGACATTGTCCTTTTAATTCGTGGCAGCTGAAGACCCACCCATCGGTGTGCAGGATAAAAGGAAAGGCAAAAATGGTACCGTACCGTGATGCCGATTGCCAGCTTTACGGTTATCTCATTTTCCACATACTGCCCACCGACACACGCGAGCAGCATGGTGTAGCTCGCTCACAGACGCTCGATTTTGCATAGATAATTATCTTCTTTTATTAGACTCATTAAGGCATATAATTAAAATCTTTTGTCCGATTCGTCGTACCCGTCCGTTCGGTGGGTGTGTTTGAGGTGGAGCTCGGTGCGTGTGCAATGCTAATGTGTGTCGATTGGGGCCATCCGACGGACTAGGTGAGCTTATTTTTAGTGCCGTTTTTTGCCCCGTTCCTGCGTTCCGCATTCTACTAGCTCCAGCTGTGTTCTCGTTCCATTGTGTTCCGTGCTTCCGTGGGGTCTTAGTAGATGGCCGTGCTGTTGACAGATCGGGCGCACGACATGAAAGGTTGACGATGATGGACTTATATGTAATAGAATGTGCCAAGAATTTCATTGTTCATGATACGGGAACTGGCCACAATGGATCGGACGCTTCAGTGCTCGGATGAACCCGGAAGTTTGTTTCAGAGATTTGAGCATCATTTGAATAGGCCAGGATGAGCATGTTTAGGAAAAGATAAATAGGATACAGATATCAACACATTCCAATTAAGTTTAGAGATAGAGATAGGTTTTTTTAAGTCGTTGTTTGCGCCGTATAATATGGAAGACGTAAAATAACTTTATGAGGACGAATATCTGATCACGATTGCATGGTGAAGCTTTAAGAATAAATAAGTTTATGAAACAATTACAACGATTTTTATGGTTCTTTCATGTTTTTTTTTCAAAACAGGAACATTATACTCGTAAGACTGAACTTTAACAGAAGTAATCAGCCAAAGAGCATTGAATCGGCGATATATACATAAAAGTGGATAAAGATTACCAAATGATATCCAAGGGCCGTTTATTGGTAACATTGCCTGAGAGCATATAGTATGTACACATATAAAGATATCATGATAAGAAGAGAATCCAATGGCCGAGCACCAGCGGTGCCGATCTTCATACGACAGGGCCGAGGTTCAAATCCCATACGGACATTTCCTTTGTAGTGCGAGGACTGACTATCTTTCTATCCCAACTACGTGAGTATCAATAAGTCTCATAAGCCGGGTTATATGGCCAGCATGACCAAATAGGTCGTTACGCCAAGCATGAAGAAGATGAAATATGAGGCTTTTTAAAGACAAACTTTAAAAAATCCGCAAGTAATAACGATAAACCAAAGAAGAACGCAAAATTTTTGAAGGGTTTTCATTGCTTTAGGTGTTTGTTTAAAGCTATACCTTTTGCTCATTTTTCTTCTTTGAGCGAATTTTACATTGTTTGATGTCCAAAGACGCCAAGTCTAGCTGCACCTCGCTACAACCAAATCAAGCTATTCTTGTAAGAAAGCCTTGAGTCAATAAGATCGCCCAAACTCTTGATACATTGCTTTTTTCAAGTAGCTATCCGTCTAACGTATAGTTGAAGACTGTCAGAACTATTGAGAGGCAGAATGTGATGATAACACCTTTATTCAGATGCAGAGATCTTGTGAGCTACGCTTGCAATATGAGTCAAGCACGCTAAAAAGGCGTTTAATCTAACTTGGTTATTGGAATAATGGATATATAGCAATACACTAATCAGTTCTATACCTCCAAAATGTACGGTACCTTTTAATACCACGGTATCAGTGATACGCGAAAAGTATCAGAGAGTATCCTACTAGTTGTACAGCTGCTATCATCGCTCTAAGAACTTAGTTATTTAAACAAAACATCATATTTCTCAGTTGATTGTTTTTTTTCAATACTGGATCGCTGGATTGTAAGAACATTCCGCTACTCCTTCTTGGGCAAATTATCTCTGTTTTATCAGGTTGCACCATTGACTTCATCACAGCAGAACCGGCTTGAAACTCCAAAAACAGTGCTGTAGAGTCCGCTTCGGTGATTCCAGCTTATCTTACATAAATAGAGCGCTCTCAGAGGCCGCTTTTTGATGTTGCCTAACCCAGAAATCAGAACCAGGCACAGACTACTAACTGGCTCTTACTTTTCTTGATACACAGCCACACACACTCATGTTGCCCACAATTACCACTGTGGACCAAAAATAAAACGATCGCAAGGAAAAGCTTCACCAAATGGGGTGAAACATCTCGGAAAGTTCAATATTTGTACAGCTGTGTGTACTAGTAACGGCAATGGCAGTGGATCGTGAATCCGTGTTTTCCCCCGCTCTGCAGAACGTTACAGCAGGAGCTTAGCAAAAATTTCCCATCCTGCACTTGACAAACCAGCACTGGCATTAGTTCTTGCGAGGAAAATTGTGACAGATTAAATGATGCATGTGTGCGTTTTCTGGCACAACTGCAAAAAGCGCGGCAAAATTAAATTGTGCACTGCAAGCAATTGAGCCCTTTTCGGGATCGATCAATCATTCCCATTCATCAATCATTAGTTGGTGCGTTCGAGCAGTTCGGTGAACGCAGCATGTTTTGTAAAATTGGTGTAGCTCGCTGAAGGGCGGTAATTGTTGGGCCCAAGATTAATGGGAGTTTAAGAAACCAGAGCGGGGAGGAAGTTTAAGTTAAGAAAAGAACACAGTTTGCTGCTCGGTGGTAAATGCTCGATGTATTGCGATAATGCGACTTTTTAATGAGCATTAGATTGAACGGTTGGATGGTTGATTTGCTGCGCCAAGCTAACGGAAAACCCCTTTCCAAAAGCATTGTTAAATATTTACGAACATGATGCTTTTATCACCCAAACGCCACCTGACAGTTGATGAGGATGTGTGCGTTTTAAGATGATGGGTTTGTAAGATAAATTAGCGAAAAATAATACATCAATCTTCAGCCAGTGAAGGATTATTAAAAATGTATGCAATTACAATATAAATGAACAAAACCAATATTCCAAACCAAAAGTGAAATATTAGTAGTGTGTTGCGGTGCAAAGTGCATATGAAAGCGCCTAAATGTAGACTATGAGTATCAAATTTATGTTTTTTTTTTATTTGAAGCTGATAATAACTAATGTTAATGTAGCGTAATAATCTGTTTTAGCGTAAAAACAATTATAACAACAATTATTAATTATAAAATAATTAGCATTGGGAATACTTTGGTGTACGTACACCAATGCACGCTGATTGAAATTTCTTGGATGTGTCATAGCGGGCAAACAATTTTGCATAACCAACCAACTGTGCGCACGCATCATCTTCCTGCATAACGGCGAAATTAGTAGCGCTCGCATAGAATGAAGCAGAATGTTGATTAATTCATTCCCTAGATCCACCCGGCCAAGGTTCATAATTAATCAAAGGCAATCCGATTTTAATCATGCGACATGAAGACATTGCAACATGCTTTCATGGAGGGAGAATGTGCAGAGAATGACAGCGTGCGCGTGCACTAGACTTGATTAGCACTGGAAGCAGTCTGTGGTGATATTTTATTATCGAAGTGGGTATGCTTACAGTACGCTCACGGTCAATAGCAAACTACCCAGTTACATGGGTTGGGAAATGACACTCGTTTCTTGTGCAAAACGACAAAAAGAAAAGAGGAGTATTAAAGGCTAGTGTGATGGAGCGTTGGTTGAGCCATACCCATTCCGGTGCCAGACTTGGGTAATTGAAATAGGACACTGGACAGTGGTAGTAAAAACTTATGTCCACACTCACACGTAAAAGAAACCAGAGCTATTCGGGCTGTCGCCCACTCCATGGTGGCTGAAGTAGTTTGAGTGTAGTTCCCAATCCTAAAAGACTAAACCCAGAACCCAGCGTTTTTCCTGTAGAAGTTCAATTGCGAGCTGCTTAGGGGTTGGGTTTCTTGGCTCATGTCATCGGTAGGTAGGCGAGCGAAGATAAATGTTTTTCCAAGGCCTCTACTGAGGGGGCTTTTTTATATGTCCTGGATTTGGGAAGCACCCGCATGGGTGCAGATCTTTTCAGCAACTTCCCGTCTCATTTCGGCATTGGATAGAATTCGATTCGTTTGAGCACATCAACCGGCTTGATTCTATTTTATGCTCTGTTCGATTGAACTCCATTCATCTTCAATGACCCACTCTGTGATTACTGCTTCATCAACTCCAACTTCGTGTGCTCGTTCCGCTCGCTACCGGAACAAATGCTTAAGGACATTTTATGCGCTCCCGGCTGGCGGTTAAATATATGCACATTTATTTCCAACGCCAAGTGGAAAAGCGTCTCGCCACACACGAGTGCAGGACCTTCGCACCGGTGTAACATATATTTCGTACCAAATCGCCACTTTTTGCTTCATATCATTATTTTCCCATCTCCATCATCGGGCCGCAGGCGGACGGAGCAAGGAGCAAACAACATTCGGCCGCTCGTTTCATCTTGTCTCGCGGTACCAACTTAACGAGTTGCGAAGAAAATTTGTTGCTCAAGACATCCCGCATCGCGGAGTGTTTTGCAAATGTAACAAACGCACGGTGAGGAAACGGTGTGCTCCATAATCCACCACCTTGCGGCAGGTTCGTTGTGTGCTGTCGAAGATGCAAACGAAAGAAAAACCCGTCCATAATGGTGAATGAATAGCCGAAGATTTGTGACACCGAGGCGAAGCGCTAGTGTCATTGACGCAACAAAAGAACACGCCACTTTTCGCACCATTTGAGGGTGAAAAGGAAAGTGTGCTTTATTGTGTCGTAAAGCATGGGAGTTGAACAGGAGGGCTGGGGTGTGGTGCGTACAAGAGGCGATGATTTTCTTTTTTCCTAACCTCTGTTTGTCCCATCAAACAGGCAGGAGAGGAAAGTTAGTAGTTGACTTTGGGAAGTAAGCAAAAGAAAAAGCTTCAGAAAATCGGTGACGCGTGTCTCAGATATATGATTCTCATTAGCGATCAAACGTTCACGATGTCGTCGGTTTTTCAGCTCGATATCTCTTGGGCACCTTGTGGCTTTTTTTTGTTCTCTCATACTTCCATTACTAGATGGAACTTATGCTATTTGAGGTTTTGTGTTGCAGCAGATGGAAACTTGGCGTGATTAATGCGTCGAGGAAATGAATAATGCTTGTTGATTCCGCGAATCGGTGACCAGAAGGTGATGAAATTGATGTACATTTTTGCGAAGCGTTTCGTTAATGGTACATTGCCGAACTTGGGACTGTATGTAACTATATTGGGACCTATGATACAAAAAGCTAGACAAGTTTTCTGCTAAGACGGTTTCTGTCAAACAATCGAGCAAATATCGTTCGATTATTGGACACCGGGTTGCATCATGTTGACAAATTTGTTTGGATTAGTTCGAAACTGTTGATCTGCTGTTGCGGCAAATCGCCAAAAACCCAGTTTATTCTTGAATATTTTCGATAAAAACATTGTGTTCAACTTAAATATTAACATTATTTTTAAATATTATCTAAATTAAATAAACATTTCAACAAACGTTCATTAAATATTTAATTCGATTAATAAAATCATGCAAATATGGTATGACCTGCTTCAGAGCTGCTAGAAAAATGTATTGTTTTGACATTTGTCGAGCAGCTGATCGAAACTGGCATTAGGAAAATATTCTAACTCGCAAAACACAGGCTGATTTGGTTTGCCAGTTTGTATGGAAAACTAGCAGCGGATAAGCCGCCAAGCGTCAAAACGTATATAAAAAAAAACTTAAAGAATCATAGGCCCCATTAACGGAAACAGAATGAAAAAGTTGCGCTTGGAGCGATCACAAATTTTCTATGAACGAGATTTTTCCAGCTGACGATGCGTAGTGTTATTGAACTATGTTTATGGGGTGTCAAAAGCTCTTTCAAATTGTATCGGTATACCTTGTGATGAACGCGTATTAAAATATTGCCCAGGAATGTTTCCATGAGAGGAAAAAATTATGTCATTAAACTGAACATTTGACTCAAAACGCCTTAAGTTATGCAATACATGTGAATAAGCCGTTGTATATCTGTAATGCGAATTATGCTTCAAATCACATTATTCTATTTATTTCCAAATTTGTGACTCATTAGTAAATCTTACTTTTATTTATAGCTATTTCAAAAAGTTTTTAATAATTGATTATGTTTATTGTTCATTGTTGGGTCAATGGCCCATGAGATAGCGGCGCCAGTCCTCATTCGGCAGTTTGAATAGTTCCCATCATGACCGTTCAGCCGGACGAGGGATTGAATATCCTGTTACGGATAAATTCAACTCATGGAAGCCATAAATACCCTTCGAAGGTCAATACCCTTCGAGGTTGTAAAACCATAGGAGAGAGAGATGATGTCAAAAGAATATTTCTCGACAAAAATCCGTTAGGGAATACAACAATTCGAGGCAAAAGTGTAGATAATTGCTATTTTAAATTTAATAACATGCAAGTGATAAATGATAACAGTTATAGGCTGTGTCGTTAATAAATCCTATAAAAGAAATTCATGTTATTTCCCTGCAGCCTATCTTTGATTATTATGGAACGGAACTAACTAACTTCATTTCAATGCCATTACGTACACTAGCATCGCAACCGCATTGTAGTTGCGTTACAAGCAAGAGGGTGTTTATTTTATGATTCTACTTCAAACCAGCAAATTAACTTTTCTTTGCGTTGCAAACTGAGCACAAGCTAACATGGATAAAAGCAAATAAACAGAGTGAGGATGGTGAGATTTCAGCATACCGCATTGCAAAGCATTTGTACAAAGAGGGAAAAAAAGGTTGAATGCTTGTAAGGAAACCCCTTTTCGACTGAGATGCCCCATCGGACTGAGGCCAGTGATCGGAATAGTGCAGAACTCAATTTTCTAGCTGAATTGATCCAATTGCAAGCTAATCTGGTTAAGTATCTGGTACCATATGTTACAGTGGGCACCCCTAAATGGGGTGCGTCGTGTGTCGCAGAAGAATCAGACCACAAATCGGAAAACGGGTTAGTCGGAGTGTTAAATGCCCACTGAAAGCCAGCGAGCTGTTCTCTGCTTCGATTAATCGCATGCCTAGCTTCCAAGCGCTTTCTTGCACACGCTAACACCGCACTAAAAATAACCGCAAATGAGAAAACTTGCCTGCAAAAGCCGCTTCTTGTTGGGTCACAGGCGAAAGTAGTATTTTAAGTGGTTCTACACAAGGAATGCAAAAAGCGGAAAAACATGCATGAGTGTGATTTGAGGGCACACAATAAAAAACTGGTATGGAAAGCTACCGGGCAACATACAATTGTGTATGTTTTCCTGACCAAAAGGGTTCGTGGCGGTACTTTCGGATGCCCAAAAGGATGGCATTTCAAGATGAAAGCAACTTATGTAAAGGGAACAAATGTGCGCTTTAGTTCTAGCAATTAACATCTTTTATTAGACTCATTAAGCTTGCCGTAATTAACTTTCCCGTACTGCCACGCGAGTGCCGTACCTGACGAGTCGTCATGTTTTCGGTGCAAGTGCATCTTGACGCAGCACGTCGTTGCGAGGGTCGTAAAATGCGCACCAACCACTTCTATGGACTACTTTTATGCTGATAAAATCTTAGCAAGGTGCAGTGACGTTGACCTAATTATACTAATGATATAGATTTTTCGATTCTTTACCAGACGAGTGTCGTGTAGAGTGTACTTGAGCGCAGAACAAAGGTTGACCTCGTGTTGTAAAACTGGCGAGGATTATTTATAGTCAATGAATATTGATGAAAACTGTAGCCGTAAACGTGGAGCGGATGGAACGGTGTGGAATTACAAGAAGGATTTCATTAAAGTAATGTACGAAGAAGCTGTACGAACGATCTGAAATGGAAGGAAACTGTAAACATCATGTACTGTCGGCGCTATCATGATCTGTTACGTACCGCCGAAAAGCTTGCCATTGATGTTTGGAAGAATGGCACGTCTACGTTAGATCCAAATTGAGCTCTAATCATCATCATTTGAATGAGGTGACGAGTGTTGTGGTCGAACCGATACCAGGGGAAATTGTATGCCTCCGTTTGGATGGCTTCGCTCTAGAAGATGAAACACCGGATTAAGGAAATGTATTCTATTAAGCCGGTCCCGTCCTTTGGCAGTACCGAATCGCGGATGATTGTACCACTGTACGAGTACAAAAACAGCAACGCAAGCTCGGCAAATGCGTAAGGTAAGTAGGTAAACTTATAGATCCCTTCCACCTGCAAAGTAGTGCACAGGAATGAGAAGAAAAAGCGTTAACATGAAATTCGCTTTATTCAACTAAACTAATTCATACTAACCACAAGCATCGCAACACAGACGATGCACATGATGATGGCAGTAACCGTGTAGGTAAGCAGAACGATTGGCGTAAAAGCGTTACGCACTTCCGTCACTAAGTCAATGATAGCTTGATGTCGTTTGCTGATGCGCCTTAGCTCTTCGTTTACACGCCGCGTTTCGGCAAACGAATCCTTTAGCGCGGTATTATCGAGCGTCACTGAGAGAGCTTTCAGTTCCAGCTTGATGGCTTGAAACTGACCATATACGTAGAGACAAACGCCACTAAACAGTGCATCACAGCCCGATTGTGATGTTATGGTAGGTGCGGAGGCGTAGTTTAAAAATATAGTCGTCAGAAAAAAGTATAAGGAGTTCTGTGAATCGAACGGCAATCTGGAAAATGTTGGGGAGAAAGATGAAACTTTGCGAAAGTTAAGCAAATCTTGAAGTTTGGTACTTACGCTAGCTTGAATGGGAGCAGTTTAACCAGGGGTCTCTGTCCCTGGAACCAACTGTAGGCCATAATGAAAAACGGTGTCACTCCATAAAGACAGGCGGCAAAGAACATCATCAGAAACAGGTAGAAAGTAAACTGTTGTCCCAGTGTGATAAGACGTTTGTTTACATCATGTTCACGAGGATGTTGATCTGACGGATGTTCGGAAATATATTAATGAATGGCTTGATTATATGCATAGACTGATTGTTGTTAGATGGATTGCGTGCATTTGGGCGTTTTACCGGTGCCAGGTGCCGTAAAACAGGGCCCTTGCATTATCGGCTGGAACCGTAAAATCACCACATTGGAATTTTCTCATTCGGTCCAGAAAGTACAGCCTCCCATTATTTTTTGAAAACAATTTTATCCTAACAATTTTGACCGAACAAATAACACCCCATGAAATCTACTCAACCAATATTGCGCTTTGCACACTTTTAGGCGTTTCTCATCGCTTTTCTAATTTCGTCAAGGGTCGGCGAGACTTTTTCAAAGTTTGCTTCATGAACAAATTTTGAATAAAAATTTGTTTAGATGTTTTTTTTTTTTTTTTTTAGAAAAGCTAGAAAAATTCTGGTACCTCGAAACGTCACTAGAACTAGAGACGGGAGTAATAACTCTTTCCCGAGAACTTAAAAGTCGAAAGAGTGGTTTTAAAAACTCGAATCTTGACTCACTCTTTTGGAATTCATAAAAAAAATAGTACTATAAATTAAGCTTTCAATTTTTCCTTTCCTTTTTTACTTATTCACTCTTTATACCAACTGGTGGTTCACTCTGTTGCGTTTCAATCCATTCGATAAGAGTGAGCCGGTGTTTTGTTACTCTTTTTATATTGTAACTCTTTTTGATGTTAAGAAACGCTAAAGAGTTGAACCCATGTTGGTACAGAGAGTGAGTGAGTGAAAACGGAATGGAATGAGTAAGAGAGTAATGAGTGCAAATCTCAACGTCAAACCGAACAATATGGCTGTGCTTCGAGCTCTGGTTACTTACCTAGTACTGCCTGCCTGATATGATTGAGCACATTGTCAATTTTTTCTTCATTAATCAGATAGAATACCATGCGCAAAAAACCGGAAATACGAGACACTGTCGGGCAAATGCTTTCGATACTTTCACTTAGATTGCCGTCCCGATAGGCGTAGAGTCCGTGTAGAAACTCGCCCACCATGCAAATGGTAAGTGTTATTAAATTGATGGCAATAAGCAACTTAAAATACCAACGGCGCACTAAACGATCCGCAGGCCAGAGTCCAAAGATGAGCAGGATTTTACGCTGTAGTTTGAAGATATCCCAATTCGCCGTAGGCGGCAACTTGGACACGGGAGCTACGTTATACATCATGGTTAATTCGAGCGAAAACACTGTATGCTACGCGTAGCGCCTAGTGTTGTCCAATTTATGAGGGACGACTCTCCTTAGCAACGGTTAACGTTGTTAACCATGGTCAGTTCAAAACATTAGCGTTCATGGGAAAAACTGTCATTGCTGCAATTTGTCTTCTGTGATTGGTTTACCTAGTGACATGTCCACTAGATCTTGATTAATCCTGATAAACAATTGTGCAAAGGGGGGAAAAATGAAACGATCCTTTGATGGGCATATGATACCCGTTTCGTAGTGTCGTCCTAGACTAAACGCTGCAAAACCGCTAATAACAACTTACACGTTAATGTGCTATGCCGTTTTATCAAATCATATCAGCAACCAGTACACCGGGCACACCGTGTATGGAAATGTTTTCTCACCGTGCCTAATGGTGGGAAGCAATTTAATTGATTCGAGCGTTTTACAGTGAAACCACAAAACTGCTGACTAATAAATGCGAACACTTTCCACAGCTGGATCGCACCGTAGGGCGCAAGGGTTCCGTTTTGTCGACATGGGTGTGTCACTTGTGTGTGGTTCAAGAATGTGAGCTTCTTGCCGCATGGTAGGAAAATTTGCCGGAAAAGCCGCTTTCATACGCATGCTTTGCGGTAAAGTGTTCGCTGTTTCACTACCGGGGCGCATTGGTGCGGCGGTAGTACGTGTTACCTGCACGGAAGGCACGGAGGTGGACGTTCTCACCGCAAATAGGACCGTTTAATCGATTCTGAGGTTTCCGTGGTCTAGACCACCAGTTTCGACTTAATGAAACCCGCGTTGACGATTTATGCACACACACTCACACAAAGTTACTTCATCAAAACTCGTCAGAGGTGCGAAATGGGCGATCAGGTTAGTGGAACTCATCGCGAAGCAGGTTATGGTGAAGCTTGAACGAACCAGGGAGTCCTTTTTGTAATCAGCTTCCGCTTTGTTGTGTGCGGCAGATGTGGAAGTCTGACGTAGGGTAAATTTAATTTATCAACACATTTATTTAAGCTGCCAGGCTTGCGTAATCCACCTGGCACGAGCGGACCCATGCATTGCTCCCATTCATCGGGCATTGGATTAACGTGGAAGCAAGTCGCATATTGCAACTGGTCTCTTAATGCGTCATGGCCCAAAACCGTTAGTACCGTTGATACAATATTCATCGAACTTCATCATGCACGCAGCACGACCGTCGTGTCGTTCATTTGCTTTTCTTGTGGAAACACCGAATCAAACATGGTCCAGCGTGGCGCACCGCATGGCAAAACCGTGCGGCAAACCGCACAGCAACCACTGGCTGGTGGGCAAGTTTTGCGAAATTCCCCACGGCAACGGTCAGCATACGGTAGCACGACAATGCTGGGTGGGTTGCTTTCCGCTCTGTTTACTACTTCAATTAATCAATTGCTCAATCAGATGTAAATTAATAGCTGGAAAATGGTACAACCACGAATGGAGGCGAGTATTGGATATTGTCCTCCGTCTTGGCGGCCGTTGCTGGCGCTAGGACAAGGGGACCAAACATGTCTTTTCCTCATTTTCTGCAGGCGCGATATCCGTGCGAGGAATTGTATCGGTTCGTGAGTTAGTTATGAGCCATGGTAATGTGGATTTCTAATTGAATTCACATCTCACTGTCGACTGACGTTTGGAATTAATTATTGTTGATGCGCTGAAATGTAGCGCCTGCGAAAAGGCGGACAGAAGATTGGTTTCCGGTTGGAGTGGGAAATTTCGGAAGCAATATATCGGAAATCGGATTGCGTTAGGTATTTGAAATCGCTGAATAGATATCGGTGCGAAATGGTTGCCTAGTTAGAAGTAGGAAATGATAGCATGGATATAAATTAATACATGGACAATATGTGGGTATTTTGGAAAGGCATGTTCTAACATACATTCGTTTCTAAAACGTTATTTAAACAGGCGCGTCGTCAACGTGTCGTAATTTTATATGAACAACAAACTGGTAGAGCTGTGGTCGCTAACTCCATAGTTCGACTTAAATGTTTGAAAACGCGTGTATTGCATACTTTAAGGCATTTTACGAATGCGATTTTTTGAAGAAAAAAAAAAAACAACAAAACACCCGAAAACTTTACACTAAAATAGGTGTTTGGTTTATTAAATTCCATTAACCTGCTTAACCTACCAGAACTTGCGCATTTCCTGCTTTTAGTACGATTCATCCAAAAGAGTAATTTTAGACGCACGGCAACGCACGTACATTCAAAGCTACCGAATGATGAGTAGAGGCATACATTATGAGGAGAACGGTCGATGGAGAATGATATAAATATAGACATGCTAGCTCACGCACACATCCTTTTCTGTTGGAGGTAACACGAATTGCCTATGAAGAGATAGGCCATTCCGGTCTCCGTCTAGTGCATGCTTCAGTTCTTTCCTCCTGCGTTTTTTTGTTCATTAAGGATAGATAACCTACCTACCCATTGGGACCGTCAAATGAAATGTATCCTAGACCAGCAAAATAAAGAGAAAAAAAAACAAACAAATAGCCTAACATATAAACCCCCGTTCTGACTAAGCGACCCCATTTGGTGGGTAATAGGGCTCGTTGGAGCAGTGTCCACCATCACGAATTTAGCTGAAAACTGAAACCTAATTCTCGTTGAAGCAGCTTATCCCTTCTTGAACTTGAGCAACAGTATACTAATGGTAAGGAAGATCACGATCCAGATGGCAGTGGAGGCGAATCCAATGTACACGTTCGGGTCCTCGATCAGCCAGCCACGCTGCAGGATGGAGCGTAACGATTCGGTCGATTTGGTGAGTGGTAGAAAGACGGAGAACACCCGCACGAGCGGATGCATGCCCTCGATCGGCCAGATGATACCGCACAGCATGACGATCGGCAGGAAGCTACCCATCGCCATGTACGTCGCAGAGCGTTCATTATCACAGGAGCAAGATACGACGAAACCTGTGGAGGAGTGGACGAAGTTTTAGTACAGCATTATTTGACAGGTGATTTTGCTTGTATACGTACCGAAGCACATGCCACAGAGACCGGTCAGGATGGTGAGCAGAATAACCCACACGATGTCACCGCGGTTGGTAAGATTAAAGACGGAGAAGCTAAACACCATCACGAGCGCTGTCTGGAAGCACATTACCAGGAACTGCGTGGTAACGTGGGAGAAGAGAATCTCGATACCGGTAATGCCAGACACGAGACAACGCTCCAGAATGCCCTCATTACGTTCGATCAACATAGCGCCGGAAGTGAGCGCAACCGAGAGGAAAAATATAATGCTACAAATGGAAATGAAGGACAAACATTTTTACCCATATAACGTTCCTTGTGTGACTGTGCGTTAATGCTTACGTGAGAATCACACCAGGTGCTGCAAAGTCGGTGAAGTTTGGTTTCCGATCACCGTACACGGGTTGGTTCCATTGGAAGGGAATTCGTCCATTGGACGGGTTCACCTCACAGTCCGTTAGTATGTTTTCGATAAAGTCAAAGAAGGCATACTGAATGTCGCGATACAATAGTGTTCCTATCTGCTGATCTGTAAAATTATACAAAAAATCCGAGAAAGAATGTAACATGTCTGGGACTGGGCATTGTGTATCCTTACTTGACATATCCATGGTAACGGCAAGGTTCGATGCGTCTATTGTAAAATCATCCACATCACGGCCTCGTTCGGTTCGGTCCACGAGAGAATCGGAATAGTTGGAAGCAAATACCAATGCACCCCACGCCCTACCACGGCTCACTTCTTCTAGCGCGTCGCTTTCGGTGGAAAAGAGCTCCTACGAAGTAAAATGAAGTCAGTGGACTGCACCCAATCGACGACCTGCACCTTCGAGACTCACTATTACTACGCTTCTATTCTTAAGATATTCCATGTAACGGCAGCTGAGCAAAGAATAGTTACAACCAGAATACACTGGACAGTCCTGGAATCCGTAGCCTGCCTCTTCGAGTTCGTAGTTAGCAACAGCCAGCTTCAACCCGACGGGATCATGTCCGATCGCCCAACAGAATAGAATAATCTGCGCCACAGGTAATCCGATGATGAATGCCATTACTCTGTGAAGTTGAGGTTACGTTATTTGTCGCCAGCATAAATAAACGAAGATCTTACTCACCCAACGTTACGCCACATCCAGAGGAAGTTTTTCCAGACCAACGCACGCATATGGTTGGGCTTGATGAACTTCAAGTACTCTACGAACGGTGTTTTCGTGTCTTCTTCCGGTGGTAATGGAGGCGCTTGAATTTCTGGCGTAACCGCATCAGGTCCCCGCGATGACATGGAGATATTATCACCGAATTCACCTGATATCTCACCATGATCTTCCTCTGGGGAGAGATCCAGCGCCGGATTGCTGATTGCCGGTATTCGCACATGCTCGACGACCTCCTGCGCAATGGACGAGCGTCTCCGTTTGCCCATATTCTGTAGCACGGAAAGTTTCAAAAACACGTCCTCGAGTGATTCCGCTTGGTACTGGGCTAACAGGTCCGCGGGTGACTCCTCCGCCAGGAACTTGCCACCACGCATCAGTCCAATCACGTGAGCCTGTCGGGTTTCCTCAATGTAGTGCGTCGTCACGATGACGGTCGTATTACCGGACTTGGTGATCTCCACCAGATGATCCCATATGCTCTGACGCAGTACCGGATCCACACCAACCGTGGGCTCGTCCAGGATGAGTAGTTCGGGTTCGTTCAAGAGTGCGGCCGCAAGACTCATGCGCCGCTGCTGGCCTCCGGACAGGTTTTTCACGAATCGGGATGCGTTCGGTAGCTGTAGCAGCTTGCACAGGAAGTCCGTCTTTTCATCCACCTGGTCCGTGGTCATGCCGTAGATCCAGCCGAAGTAGATGAGCGTTTCGCGAATGGTGAACTCACCGTATAGTGCCACCTCCTGCGGCATGTAACCAACACGTGGTCCCGGTACGCCGGAACCACGCGAACCGGGCCGTCCACCGAGCACCCAGATTTCGCCAGAATTCAATCTACGCCGACCGACTATGCAGGAGAGCAGTGTCGTTTTACCGCAGCCCGATGCACCCAACAGCCCATAGCTATGCGGGGTCAATGGAGATGGAAAGCGGGGGAGATAATTAATCACGAGCTAATGAACGAGCAGCGGTGCGATACTTACATCGAGCCTTTGGGCACCGTCATGTTCAAGCCGTCCAGGATGACGTTGGGGTTCTTTTTGGTACCGTAGATTTTGTGCGCCCGTCGTACACAGACGGCTTGCTGTCTGCGAATGGCCACAGTGGAGGGTTGCGACATGAACAGTTTTCGTCTTGCCGCGAGGTCAAAATCTGTATCGTTGGTGGTGGTCGTTTGGCCACTGCCGGTCGCAACCGGTGGAATTCCTTCCGACTCTGCGTCCATGGTACTCTGGAGGAGCAAAGTTATAGAAAAAGCAGTGTGTTAGAATCTGGTGATTATATTCTTAAATCAAACTAAAGAAACTATTTTACGTAGCGCACAGGGGACAAACAATGCATGTTCATCTCAATCAGAGTGTGTGTACATTGAGCTAGGTAATCATGTTCATCTTCCGTAAAACTTTGCGGCAGAGAATTCAGTTGACATTCCGTGCGCTAAATGCGCATTCATTTATCGTTTGCGGTCCCCGATGTAGTGATTCGTGTTTGTGCTGTGTAAATGAAGGGCTGTTAATGGAATTTATCCCGGTCTACCCATCTCGCACGTGTCTAACGCCTACGTTCTGCATTTGTCCCTTTTTTGTCGTTGTCTCTCATCCCGTAGCGTTCTGGTTTGATGTGCGCAAGCAGGAGGAAATATCAATTTAATTGCCGTTAATGAAGCTTGACGCGATGTTTGTATGTTTGCTCGTACAGAGAGCCGCATTAACTGCATTAATGCAAATATCATTCTGTGCGGGATGCAACATACAACCGTAACACGTCCGTGTTACCTCCCACGCTGTCGGAAACAGAGCCAAACGGGTGGAACGATGGGAATGAAAGCGATTTGGTGCATTTATTCATTTGATATCGATACGATGTCTGTTTTTTGTTTGGTTTGGTTTTGCTGTGGTGCATATCGATTGCATCTATTGCTTACAATGTTTAACAGGTGTGGATGGTGCAAACGTTATTGAAATGCAATATCATTAGATGCATTGCAGTTTAATATTGCGTTTTTTTTGCAGTTCAATATGGAAGATATTCAGAAATATATGATGCTGTCACACATTTTTTATTGGGAAAGAATATCATTTAACAATTCACAAACTAATTTGATTTTCTGTGTTTCATTAACAACTTGTTTTAGTAGGGAATGTCTTGAAAAATGGGAAGAATTTTGTTTCTAAACATCTGTTTTTCGGCGACGTCTTTGAATCGCTTCTAGCACCATTCATCACACCGTAAAAATGGATAATTTAAAATTGATTGCATGCCTTCAGGAGTTGGAAAAAACTGTTACAGTGAGGGGTGAATCTTAATATTCCAGTAACTCTTGGTTTCCGAGATTTGCTTGGACAGAATAGTCAATCTTAAATACGAGAGAAAGTTCCGGATGGGATGTTGAATCCGACCTGTTTTCATGTAGCCTTTTACTATTACATATGCGGACCGAACAACAGATTTCGGTGACATCTTTTTTCTACAGCCAATATCCACCATTTCGAGAACGTATCAACGCTCTACCAACCTCCTTGAATGCAACACATTACCGAAAGCGGATAGCTAGCCGCCTGTCTTTGCAAAACAAGAATGTGGCATTGTTTTACAACGCACACTTGCACTCGCTCACAGCAAGAAAATTATGAGCAGTTCGCGCGCCTGGCTCGGTTTGCAATACGGATGATTGCAAACCGTGCAAGGTTGCCGGCCAGTTGGCAAACGGTACAGCACGCTAGGGGTACGTTAAACTTTAGCGTGTGAGATAGAACTCGAAACTTGCGCAATCGAACGGGTGCGAAAAGGGTGTTGTGTTGTAGTAGCTAGCGAACCGAAGGTAAGGAATAGTTTCGATTGCATGCGGTAGTGTGAAAATGTTGTTGTGTATAATGTTTTTTTTTTGTTTTTTTTGCTACTCGTCTGTGGTTTTCTGTTCTTTTGCCAGGCTGAAGGGTATGTAGACAAAAGAAAAAAAAGTTCCATTATTTTACATCACCTCATGATAGCCTACGAGTACATTGTGGGAAAATTCTAGAAAATATCGTAGCCGTTCGGGTGGACGATGGTTAGAAAAGCCCTTGGAAGGGAGTTGCCTAATGGTTTCGAGAGGTTGTTTAGTGTTTGATTAAACTGTCTTTGAAGGAGCTATATTGAAGGCAGAGACAATGAAGTTGTGAAGATATGCACAGAAATGCAATAAAACTACCAATTTAATTAGCAGATATTTGTTTTAAATTGCGTAAATATTTTAATAACTTTTTATGAAACACGTCTTCTTCCATTCGAACGTAGATGAGATAGCAGAGAGAGATAGCAGAAGGCAAAACGGAATCGATATTTATCGTAATTGGCTCTTATGAATCATATATTTGCATACCTTCAGGCGTAGTACAAGCAAGAAGAGCGAAATGAAAAAAACCAGTGTTAGCAGAAAGGATAATTGGTTCGTTAGATTTTGCTTTTACATCACTAATTACATGAATAACACTTCAAAGAGAGTAAATATGTTTGTATCCATTCGTTTCAATTAGCATTAGCAAGAAAAATGCCAATAGTGTTTGCTCATTTAAAATCTGGAGTTGAAGGAAGAGCAACAATTTGTAAAAAAAACCTTATTTATTTATTGGTTATGTACTGGCAACCCAAAACCCAGACTGCAGAACGGGAACGGAAAGGATGTAAAAATCAAGATTCCCATTTTTTGTACATCGCTCTTAAATAAAGCAGCATCATTACATTAAAAACTCATCAAAGCTAATGGCTAAATAGTATGCAAAGCGAGTGCGTCATAACTTTCATCAATAAGAACAAGCAATCAATTTATTAGTTCGAAATTAGTTTGAATGCAATAGCTACGGCAATAGGGATGGAAGCAAACTTTTCCGTGCAGCATATAGTTCCATGCATTTCAATGCACTCCGTCGACAGCGGCACTTCGCCAAAAGTACTACGTAGTACATATGTACTTGGAGAAACTTAAACTCAAATACTGATGCGCATCGCAAACCGGGGCACTTCATCGGCGGAATGCTTTTGAAGGTTCTGCGTTGCCTTCTGCTATCGAATCGAATATGCATTACGGCGACTGCCGGTACCGTCGGCGGACATGCAATGCTCACCCGAACGAGCGCGGGTTGGGATGGAAAGCGAAAGGCAAACGGAAGCCTGACATTCTGGGTTTGGATCGAGGCAAAACGATAAGCTTGCGGCACCGTCATCGTAAGCGCGAAAAACGGGAAAAGTTTTTTAATTGAATTAAATCGTGTTTCCGCGCCGTGTTCGCCTGTGGACGCTTCGGATGGAAATTGCATGTTGTGCGGTTCGGTGCAATGGCATTTCGTGAAAATGGGCGAACCTGTCGGGTGGGCTTGAGCGAACGTTCGCGGTGGGTACGTTGTGCGATTAGTTGTACTTTGGTAAAGTTGAATGATTGATACACATGGCAGTGCGGTTGCGATTGGGGGTTTTCAAAACGGCCCCAGTCTTATGAGTATGCGGCGTGGAAAAGTACTGAAATGAAACTGTCCTCAAGTCACCTTCTCCACACGAAGGGTGATGATTGTTTTGGGGTTGCTATTGGACAGGAGTTTCATTCATCGAGGAAGGCAACAGTTCAATGTCATGATCATACGGGTACCGGTTATGTAAATGGCCACCAGCTCCACCGTTTGGAGTGCAAAGGTGCGAGACTCGTAATTAGCCGATCCTTTCCCTTGTCTGTAACCCCCAGGTGTCGTACAGGGGTGTCTAACATTTACGTCTTTTTCGCATCGGCTCGGATCAATCGGGCACTGTGGCACTTGGAGCTCGGAGCAATTATCTTTCCCCTGACCGTGGGTCCAGCTAGCCACGGTCAGGGTTGCCGCGACGCCCACAGTTATCTGTCAGCTCAATAGGAGCGTGCACTGGTATTAGACATTGACCCCAGCGGAAAGGGTGAATGTGTTCGTCACTTCCCCAACGGCGGTGTGCACATTTTATCGAATTAATTCGGCTAATTATCAGCTATATGTGTTTTTTCCATAAAAAAGATAGATAGACTTCCGCCTGTATCGCTGATGGTATGGTGTCACCTACTCGGTTGAAGGTACTATCCACCGGATACTAATCCATTACCACGCGCTCGATCTAAAAGGCGTAATCTTGATAGCCGCGCTCGACTGGTCACGTAAGCGACGAACCCTTACCCTACACCGGATGAGATGTGGCGTTGGTGTCCATTTGCAATTTGGGGGGTGTTTTAAACGGTGGCTTTCGTGTCTGTAAGCCATCTTCTTTGCGTGACCCTCGGGCTGGTGGTACTGCGTGTGACCCACCGGACACTGCCGATGTCGTGCGTTTGACGAATAGCATCATCCATTGGGAAGGTTAAGCTAATTGACAGCAGTTTTCACTTAATGTGGCACATGAATTTCTTTCTGTTTCCACCACTACGAGACGTGAGTTACTGTTTGGTTGGAGTCGTACTTTGTTTGGCTTGGTTATGATAGCCAGTGTTGCGTTCTTCAATCTTTTGGAAAATCACGAAACGGTTTTAGAACAATCGCTTGATTAAATTAATTTAGCGAAGTGTATGATGGACGTCATAGACATTGCGACACACAAAATGGTTGCATTGCAGAATTTTGGATTATTCTGATGGAGTTGTTGTACGGCGAGAATTCATTGTATTTCGGAGAGTGAGCTAGTTACCTTCTCTAAGCAAAGCAGTTCTCAGGTTCATTAGCTACCACAAGCAAGATCAAGCATACGAGTAAGTGAATCCACAATTCTGACGTATCCAGGCAAGAAGGAACTAGTACAGACGGAAGTGTACACTCATCTAGAGTTGGTTGCGAATCATCGTCACTCACACGCGGTACGTTCCATTGACGTCAATGACGATCGATCGCGCAATATCGACTTGAACCTGGGCACTCGAAGTAGCAACGGTCGTTAAGCTAATGTACCTGCGTGCCACAAACCCTGATGAGACGAGAATTCATCGGAACTGATCCGTTCGCGGACGACTTACGTTTAGTATAATTTCTTAAGGCTGAGTCAAATACGTTCGGTAACCCGGGTCTAGTATCACTTGTCGAACGGCATAAAAGCCCTTCTTAAGGAATATGTGGACGTATGTGTGCTGAGAGTGCGATAACGTACGAAACAAACGCTCTCATTTGCACATCGGAAGCAATTTCATTTTTGCAAAGCGAAAAAGAATTTCATTTCTCGACCAAAGAATGTTCACTAGCGCACGCCTCTTCGCCGCACTGGACGCAACCAGGCGGGTTGATGTTTCATTCATTTCGTATTGGTCTTTTTCCTTTTTTGTTGTTGCTCTTTCATTTTCCACTCGCTCATGTGTGCATTCGGTTGAAGTCTCATTAAGTAATTGTGCAGAAAAATGCAATTTAATATATGTTCTACACTTCTACTTTTGCTAGAGCAACCAGTTGTTGGTGAGCAATTTAAATCGTTTGGATCTTGGAAAACGTGTATGGGTGGTAGGGCTTAAAGATGCATACTTTAAAAATGGAAAGCAAACTGCTTGTTTGCTTGTTCGAAATAGTGCAGCTTGTTGAAGTAGTGTTCTGAAAGAAAAGAGCCCACGACTTCTTCTTCGTCTATGGCACTACAAGCTCAAGATGTCTTTGTCAGGCATTTCTGTTTCAGGGAAAAGATCTGGATGGGATTCTATAACGAACGATCCGTATGGGACTGACGCCATTAACACCGGAAAACAAGTCGCCCTTACCCAATACAGGTATGGTTTAATAGTCGAGCGCCATTGAAAACGAAACGGACATGAGACGCCTCATAAGGTACATGCCTGTGGAGAAAGTGTTGGTCTGATGCAACCACGCTGCAGTGTGCAGAGTGGAGATGAATATTTGAGCAGGCTCACAAGTGTAGAACGTGGGTGAGTCAGACAGAGTGGGCAAACCCACAAGTCGGTAAGTCTCCGTTGCTTCATTGCGGTTTACCACGGTAGAAAGAAGGACAGAAGGTCATACTGCTGTAACTTCCCATCCATGGTCCTGGTGGTCACTACACCGGAACTAACCAGCATGATCGTTTCTCTGGCGTGGCTTCACGATTAGCCACTGCTTCGCACTATTTGCAGCGAACGTTTACATACTTGGGGTATTTTTTTTTATTCCATTATATCATTAAACATGAGTTTCTGGATGCTTGTGGCTTCACACTGTGCTGTAGTATTTGTTTGAAAGCGGGAGTTTGTTTTCGGTTAGTTTTGATGTCCGAAATTCTGAAATGATGTACGAGTTCGGTTAGTTTTGTTGATATACATCTAAATGAATATTCAGTTGTAGTGCTGTGCACTTCTAGAATCGTTTATGTTTGTCTGTTCAAAAGTTACACGCAATCTTGTGCAGGGTACAAATAGCTAGTTTACTTCCGTTAGCTAACGCATGCAGCTTGTTTCCATTGCAACAGACGGAGGTTGAAGAGGTTTCTCTTACTTCTGCATGTACCGCCGATGACAACACACCTCATTATGTTACTGCTAATAACATTTGCATCATACATGTTGCTTGTTTGGCTTTGCATGGTGTGGTTCGGATTGAATGGAGCCCAAAAACAGAAGGGAGAAAGAAAGCAGCGACTTGAGTCCTTCACGGGTCAAGGCTCTTGGGATTTTGGGGTGTGGTGTAGTATGGAACACATTTGTGGCAAACGTTAGTGATCCTTTTCTCTTTGCCTCAACCCTTCATGAAGGTTGTATGGTGGCCTCATTTAGGGCCGGCGTACTCCATTTTTTTGTTGTTTTGTTTTTTTTTCATTTCGGGTCGAAGGTTTGTCCTGAAACTCCCACCGCGAACCAAGGCTCATGCATATGCAAATGACATCCTGAGCTCGGGCGGTGAATACCTTTGCCTGGTTGGATGATGACGATGGACCATTTGCTGCGAGCGCGCTCAATCCCTGCCGAACTTGAACTTTTCTCGACGCGCTTTTGAACACACGGGTGTAAGCGGGATGAAAGGAGAAAAAACGCAAACACACACACACAAAATGCATTCGAGTGCAAGTGCAATGGGTCGTTGCGGGCGTGGTGGTGCACTTGCAATGATTGCCTTCTCAGTGCTAAGTTTTATCACCGTTTCGTGATGCACGTGGCTCTCGGAGGGAGTAATAATAAAGAAAAGGCACAAAACCTGTCTCGCCCACTCTGACCCGGACCTCAGATTGCCGGTTGCATTTGCCAGCTGTAAGCCAATTTGCATTCCTCGTCTCCATACCCTAGAGCTAGTTAGCTAGGGGTTTTGCGTTTCTCAAGGTGGCGGCATGCTGGTTGATTTAGCGCACTGTGTGGACGCAAAGTGGAGTTTTGCTGGAGAGTTTTCTTTAACGTGTCACGTGGTGATCCCTGTCGGTGCCCTTTAAGCTGCGACCGGACAAGGGTGAAGGCCGTTCGAAACGGGCAGGGTCGGGTCGATTTATGAGTTAATATTGCGAGATGCAGCTTCATTGCCAATTGGAATGGAAAACGATACAAAGCACCATTGCCAGTCGGCGGTGATTGTGGTGTGTTCCAAACCCAGTCACTTCCCAGTGTGCTGTCCAAGAAGGTAAGCTCATTTAATTTACTCTTGAAAATTCATTACCGTTTCCATTCGTTTCCATATCGTATGGACTCTCAGCAATGGTGAGGAAAGTGTTTCTCCTTTAAACAACTCCCATCACCATCGGAGCGAGGAGCAAGAATGTCCTTGAATGCTTCAATGCCCTCCGTTCGAAAGCCAGGCGGTCATATGACTGCAAATCGACTTTACCTTCGTTGTGGCAACGTCAGAGAGATGTTTCAAATTTGAAACATTATTATTAAACCTTGCATCACCTACACGGTACCGTGAAGCACACCAAAGGGAACTCACAAAGCGTTGTTTGAGAGCGAGTGAAGAAGTTAAAAGTTATTTACATTGAGACTGGCTTTGACCTACAAGGCTTCATATAAAATAAGCATTTTAATTGAACCGTAATGGATGGTAGTAATGCAACATGTTGCCTAATGAATGAGCCGTACAATTAGGGTAAAGGAATGTATTTACCATCCAGTGATAGGGTTCCTTTAGATGCATTTTATTGTGCTAAGAGCTCTGTGTTATTGCTTTCGTAATAACAATAAACTTTGTTGGTTATCTAAATTCAATTGTTGTTATTAGTTGCACAAGTTTTAAATCCAACCAAGAATTTTACAAATTTGGGAAAATTATATTTTAACAATATTGAGCTTACATACTAGTTCCATTCTCCTGTTGTCGAATAATTTGTCAGCGTGGTAATATAGATACATATATGATTTTTGATTCCAATTGGTAAACCGAGATTAGTAAATTCTTTGAAAATTGCAATGCACTTAGGGAGATCAAGTAAATCTTTTAGAATTGTTCAGGATTAAATATATCCTGAAAGCAAAATAGAGATTTTGAGAGGGACGTCATTCATAAATAAACACGTTCAATTTTGCAAAAATAGCAGTCCGAATTTTATTTGAATAGCAGTTCGAAATGACATTCGAAGTGTCATAAAAATTACACAATTTTATTGAAATTTCATGAAAATTCCTGACAAAACGACTACTCGTTTGAGGTTTGCTATTGCTAAAAAGTCATGTATTGTATATTTAATTTAGTCTGTTATGTTTTTTTCAATTATGGTTTATGGTTTTCGCCTCTTTCCGCGTAGCACTAACATTCCGTTATCTGACATTCAAAGTTTATAAAAGCTTTCACACGATATACAAAGATTATTTTATGATAAACGTAACAATTAAAAAAAAACAGAAATAAAAAGAAAATCAATGAAAAGTTCTTTGGACGTGGGGATAATTTTATGAAATAAATTGACTGATTGTGTGACTGTTTAAATGACACAACACAAAAAATGAAAAAGGCAACACAAAAAAAGAAAAAGATAAAAAAGTTTTTACTGCTAGAGACTTAAAAACGAACAAAGACTGTGAATTGAACATGAATAGTTTTAATCGGTTCAAACTTAACAAAATCAATCTCAAATAGTAACAACACTTTTATTTAATAGCAATTATCTAACAACAAACGAATAATTTAATAGAAAGAATAAAAAAATCCTTCAATTCCATTGAATCCGAAAAAAATATGACCCCATAAACATCCGCTATGATGCCCGATTCCGATACCATACTTTTTGCTTTTGCACCTCATGTTTTCCACTCCACGGCCATTAATCTGATAGCACAACCGAAATCAATTAACTCTCCGTGCGTCCGTTCTCTCCCGGCGCCTCTTCCTTTACCAAAAAATACATCGAGCTAAGTGTGGGGACCTGTTTTATGTCGTTACATCCTTTTTTATGTTTGTTTTTTGTTTGTTCCGGGGTTATCCGGCTGCTAAACTGGCAAGTTGCTAATGATTTTCTGACCGTTCTGAGTTTGATTCATTCGTATCCTGCATATCGCCCCGGTACCTGGCCGTGCACCGTTTTAAATGCTGTCGAAGATTAAAACTTAATTTGTTTCAATCTATCCATGCGGAACCCGTAAACACCCAGCACCCATCGTTGTGCGCTCCTGAATGTATGCAATTCCTGGCGCAGAATGCAATTATCCAGTGCGTTGTGTGTGTGTGCGTATGTCGATCGCGATTTTCGAGGAGCGTGATGTTCCGTGGTAAGCGAACGGTCCAATATTGCACATCGCTCGGGTAGGCGTTCTGTTTGAAGTTTATGTTTGTTGTTTCACTGTTGGTGTTATTGTTTGATTTAATTTTCGTTTCGTTTGTTCAAAAGTGACAACGGAAGGTGAAATAGAGCACAAGAGGGAAAAAGAGCGAAGGAGCGTCCGCAAAATGTATCGGTGTTTGCGCTTGGCAAACGCACACTATCAGTGCGTGTTCGAGGTCGGTTGATCTTTTTACTATAAATATTTTTTTTGAAAAGAGCATTCGTTCACAATAGTACTCTACACAAAAAACGGGATACAATACGTGCCACAGCCGCTTGATAGTTGACAATTGTTGATGGAATTTTTTTTTGTGTGAATGTGGGTGTGTGTGCTTGTTTTATTTCTTTTTATGTATTACCGTAGCGGAAATTGACTTCAAGCACAATTATGCACTTAACCGACGCACTCGATCGCGATTTGTACTGTTAATAAATAAAAAAAAAAACACAGCAGCAAACATGCAAAACTATCTTCTCGCTATAGAATTTTCAACACCAAGGACAGCCGCCGAGGTCGCGCTAGAGTGCGAGAAATGGAAAATGCGTCCGCCGCACTGTTGACTCAACGGTTCGTGATTGATTCGATTTATCGATCGATTGATCATCCATCGTACGGATAGGTGCACGCACACATTCGCGGTCTACCGCCAGCGTCACATCCGGTCGGAGGTAAGGTTTTCCTTTTTGTTGAATAAACCACCCTCACTCTATGCGAATATTATGCAGGGGGGAAGGTGAGCAGAACTCAACTGAATGTCCTTCGTGCACGTGTTAGTGTGTGCGGAAGGTTTACTTTCATGTTCATTTATAGATGCATCATACCGATGGAAACAACCGAACGCACACGTCTCTCGTTGGTGTCTCGTCGAGTGTGGCAACAAGAGTCATTAAATGTAAACTCTACAGCGCTTGATCGTTGCATGTTTAATAATCCGCTCGCGAACATATTAGTTCTTGTGTATGCACGGTTTAAAAGCATCGTGCTCCAGATACGCTTGCCGGTAGGGCGCTCTCTATGTAGCGTTTACTGATTGCACATCCTGCGCTAGTTTGGAGGGTTTTCGATTTCTAAAGAGAGCTAAGAAGAGTCCTCGCCCGGTGAAGCATCCGCTTGAAGGTGCAGTTCAGGTCACTGTGGCGCTGTGTTTGCACTTGTTGCACAAACTCACTCGACAAGCACGGCGGGTAGTAATCAAACTACTCTGATGAGTTTTTTTCTTTTTCATTTCCCTGTCACAAAATAACAAACAACGGTGATGATTTCCCTATCCAAAATTGATAACACGAGCAAGTTCTGAAGGTCAGTTGCATTCGTTTTCGACGAACAAGTACTGCTTCCAGGGGAAAAAAAAGTTTATTCAGCACCACAGTCAAACCATGCGCTAGGTTTGGTCTGCTAATTTGTTTATGTAGAAATAAACATCAGCAATCAGGAGCTACATTATGGGCAAAACCGAGCCGAGTTTGTTCAAACAGTGCACACAGCGGTTTGCCTCAAATTTGGCCTTCGGGTCGTGCGGCGCAAGACTGAAAATCATGTTGAATTATGAAATTATTCATCCACTATTTGAGTACCGTGCGGTGCCTAACCTTCAGCAAATAAAGCGCTCAGCAGCAATAGCAATGGGAGGCAGTCGAAGTCGAAGAACTAGGAAGGAACACAAAATCTCCAATCTTTTGCACGAGTCAAGAGTCCTGTACTCCCAAGAGTAAAAATTATTTATTTTTCAATTCACAGTTTTTCGATCGGCACAAGTTTTTTTTTGCCGATCATGACGTCAATCATTGAAGAACAGACAAACCGTTCGAAGTGGGACTCACCGTACGCCACTTGTTACTTTTTGACAGTACGTAGCCAGCATTGATTTTTGGGATGGAAACTCTTCTCGAGATCTTCGTTCACTCCTTCCATGTACGTAAATGGGCGCTGAGGGAAGATGATGAAGGAGTTTTTTTTTATTCCCCGTGGTTCTTACAGAGTTACTTGCGATGGTAATGAGCGTTCGTTGCGCTCCGGTAGAACGAGAAGTAATGACTCTTCCTTTTGCCGATGATTCCACCAATCGAGCAAGAGTATCATCCTCATCGGGGTACGAAGCGAATGCGTTGTAGCCGAGAGGTCATCAACAAAAAGTCACTCCGGAAATCTTGTATGAAGGTTCTTTTTTTATTTATTGCGAATGGAGCTTCTCCTTCTTTGGCAGTGTTGGTGACGGCGGTAGCAAAAGTACCTCCAAAAACATATTGGTTCGATCGTGTAAAGACTTCGTTTTGCTTTTAAGCAGCTATCGGAGAGAAGAAATGTTTGCTGCAATAGTGAAATTTTACATACGCTCTCTATGGTTAATGGATCGTACATGAAATGAGGACAAGATAAGTGTAATTCACTCTGGAGGGTTATTTCACCCACCTATCTTTTGCTAGATGGGTTTCTTTGACCCATTTGTGAATTCGTGGAAATATTTTTACTTGAAACAGGGGAGTTAGTCTTACGTACAGATAACCCCCGACCCTGTGGCATTGGTTCATATATTAAGTTTTGAAGAATAAATAGATTTGCGTATTTATTTGTAGTCTCTAATGTTGTGTGTTTATTTATCAAATCACGTAGAGTGTGCGCTGCTAGCATATTTGTGGGAGTGAATAGTTCAGGAAAAAATAACAGTTGTTCCAAGAATGTTTCCATTGATTTCTCGGAAAGCTAGGAACTCTGTAAAATATTTTGCCAGAAGCAATGAAAGATCCGAGAAATTGATCTCAATTTAAAGGTGAATGTTAAATAAACAGTTTTGTGTAGTTGTCCTATCAGATTACTCATTGTTTGATTCAGCATTACAAGGTCCAAGCGAGATTCTTTAGCAAAGTCTCAAAGAAGTCTAATTATCCCTTTGACAAAAATATTAACAAACTAACGCATAAACAAAAACAAACGAACAAAGAAACTAAAGGTAGAGACACGTGTACGTTGGGGCCATGATTGAAAGTAAAGTCAAGAAATCTATCATTTTTCACGGAGTACGGTAAGATTTTGACGAGAAGCGTCCTTTGTTGTTTGTACATGGCCAAAATCAAACACAGGAAAAGGTGTTGTAGATGACATTAGAGTTCTACACAACAGGACCGATCCAAAATCTCATCCAGAATAATTGCACATCCGCAAGGCTGACTATTCTTTTGAG
>KI422505.1:35395-78935 GCA_000473375.1 Anopheles culicifacies
CCGATCCAAAATCTCATCCAGAATAATTGCACATCCGCAAGGCTGACTATTCTTTTGAGGGTAAAATGATGTCAAAGTAACCAGCATTGGCGGGACAAAACCTTCAGAGGTAGCCGTCTCGGGGAACGGAGACGGAGAAGAAACTTGGGCAAATGAGGTTCCTGTATCTCGAAATACAGTTCTATGGAACCAAATTGTGGTCTGAGATATGTACTAGTCGCTTGCATGGAACATGGTGTCTTAATAGATGTTTACCAAATCGAAGAGAGAACCAATATCACAGGTGTCGTAGAGCTTTGTTTGATGTGATTAATTATTGAAGTTGTCTATTTACTTTAAGTATAAGATTGAACGTTGGTTCATTCCTTTCTAATTCTTTGTTGTAGCTTGAGATGAAGTTTAGCTTGCACATTTGTAAGAAATTTTCTGCTTCGTTTCTGCAGGGAGAAATAGCAGCTGTTTCAAGAATTTCGCCCTTCATTTCCCAGAGAGCTAGGAATTATGTAAAATAGGACCCTGTTGGTATGTATTTTCCCATACCATAAAATGTAGTTCTGCGAACGGCCTAAGTGTTCTGGATAACAGTCGGTACAAGTCGTGCTATAAGAGACACATACCAAACGGACCATACTCCCAAACTCCAATAGCATTGGGAATTTTAATGATTTCTTATTGATAACATATCCCTGTTTGTGACTAGAAGTTGGTTTATTTGAGAGGGCTTGAGACACATCATTTCTGGTTACCGTGACTGGTATTTACTCGTAACAGGTTAGTAAATAGATTCCTTCGTACAGAAGAACATTTTCAGATGGGACTGTGGGCTAGACCTGTCTTGTGTGACTCCTTTTCGTCACCGCATTAATCTTCCGAGTAATTGCTTAAGCTAAATATATGAAAACTTAATTCTTCTACTAGGATAGTTCAGTATAGAATTACAGAGTTCATCAAATCCCTGGACAGAGTGTACAAGAACTTCCTCAAGAATATTGTTGTTTCATCGAATGACCATATGTCATTAGAAGGTCTTAATTTGAGTCAGCAGTGATAATGCGAGACTTGAACAAAAAAATTATAATTTCTTGATTTGAATGGGGATTGCTTCAGCTGTTTACAATATTGTACTAATATTAATTGAATGCAACACTTGCACATAATCGGTTAAAATAGAATTACTTCCTAGAATTAATTTCGGAGCCACTGACCCGTGGGCAATGATTGTCCCGCGTAGTGCTAATTGGGTTTTTGGGCCTTTATTTGCTCGCGAATGGTTTTTGCCCATTTCTGCCCTTGCCTGGCCGTTAATTCGCTCTGCAAATAAAGGAAAGCGCATGAACATCGATTACATCGATAAGTTTTGGGCGATGGAATCCTTTTGTTTTCACACGCGACACAGTACCAGAAATTGTGTAACTTGCGGGCCCCCTGAAGGTTTTCCTTTTGCGGTTGGCATGTGCGCGCGAGTGTGTACCGATTACACACCAGCACTTGCACTCGGTTGCAGTTGTTAATTGAGCCATTTTGCCAAAAGGGTGTCCATGGTGCAAATGGTTACATTGTTAAACAGTTCATTGTAATCATCCGAAATCACAATAGGGATCTATTAATGATAATAATGAAAGCAGTGTGTTTCTTGCGGGAGGGCATGGATGCGTTCGGTTGTGTGAGATTAGGTTATGGCTACGCCACCCTTGTTCGGGTGTTCGGGCACTTTCCATTAGGTCTCTCTCCTCCCTCCGGAGCGAAACCTTCGGTCGATCGAGCAAGCGATGTGTGCGAACAGTGATGAAGGTTACTGTAACGGCAAAGGCGCTGAATGCCATCCACAATGTGTAGCGTTGAATGGGTTGGCAAAACTGTTTTCCGAGGTTTCCGCACCTTGCACCAGGCAGCACACATCCCACCCTCCCTTTGCAGGTCAATGCAACCAGACGCATCGGATTGCGTTGGCTCGTTCGGTGGTTTGGGTTAATTACGTTTCGGGTGCGGACACTGTGTAGCACACGGGATGCAATACGTGTCACACCAGCGGTACGACAGTACGATCATCATCAGCAGCAGCCCGTACGATGCGTCGCAGCAAACGATGCGTGCTGGTGTGAAAAGTGTGTGGCTTATTTTATGTGATCCGAATGGCCATGTACGCGGCGGTGCCCATTTTGTGTGCATGCCCGTAGGAAATGGGCGATGTCCTGCACCGTACGGTAACGTTTATGTTGCGGCAACAATGAACCTCCACGAACCTCGGGACAATTGTCGAAACAGGTTTTCTCGGGGTTTGGTAGCATCCCGCTAGCCTTCCACTGTCGGTGCGGACGCCACCGCAAGTGATAGCCATCAGCGCGCACGAAACGCTGCATTTGACCCGGTTTGTTGCATCGATTGATTTGCTATTGTTTTCGTTGCAACTGTAGCTAAAGCACGGCTCGCGGGTGGGGGATGCAGCGCGGTAGTAGGTGTGGGGTGTTACTTAATTATTTTGTGCAAGTCGCGAAGCTTTGTAGCTTGTGGCGAAGGTGGTACCGTTTCGTGCCTATCGGTACCTTCGATACAGGATGCACACCATTACAAACGAGCGTTGCCTTTTGATGGCCACGTCTTCTTCAGGCAGTTCATGTTCTACAGCAGTCCGGTTGCAGCGACTTGGTGGGTGCCGACACTTTCGCCGACTCATCAGCCGGTAATAAGTAATACTTGGGGGCCCACCCGGCCAAAGGGGTGGGATGCCATTAACTGTTAAGACAACCCGAGAACGGTGTTGTTGTGCGTTCCGTGCTGTGTAGTACTATGCTACGAGCCGCGGGTCGACTATTACGCTTGCTTAATTATGGCTCATTGTCACAGCGTTTGGTTCGATCGGCCGATTAGTGTGCTGCATGCGAGTAAGGCAACTTCCCCGTGCGCAAGCTTCCGATCATTCAAACACAACACAAGGCCACAATTACGACAAATCTTGTCTGTGGATGTCATGACGGGTTATGACATTGAAAAATTGATCATCTAAAGGACGAGCTGTGAGCGAGAGTGAGAACTGGGTAGAAAACAACACTCACGTCACCATCCAGTGCGCTAATCAACTGGAACGAATAATTGTAGGTTGGCAGCCTGTCTATGCGGTCGCTTCGGTTCAGGGCGGTTATGATGGCCACGATAAGCCTGGTACCAGGCATCCGGTAGCCGGAAGTGTGCTCGACAAATTTTAATTACCTCGTCGGAAATTATCGGTAAGGTGCACACAAACAGGACAAAGTGCACCATGCTAATGGTTTGTCTGAAGATTGTTTTTGTTCTATAGCTTCTGAGAACCAAGCAGGAGATGGATTGACGTTTTTACAACAAATTCCGTACAGCTCGCGTGTGATTAGCCGTACATTAACACTTGATGTTGGTGCCGGGGGATGAGAAATCATTTAACCGTCGGTAATTATATATTCAAGGTTAAACGAAGTTCTAGGCGTTTCAAGTCATCCGAAAAGGGACGATTTGTTGTTGAGCCCTAGCCATTTATTGGAATACAAAACCGAATTCCTTATAAAATGCATAAAAACAATATCCATTCCAACATATCCGGGATGAAACCCAAACACGTTTAACGATATTCCCCCAAACTTGTTCCAAATTCCAAATTGGTTGGCAAATGTGGTGCCGATTCGTGTAAGAGAAGCTCCATTAGCGCTCATACCGGCTTGGGAATTCTTGGAGAACGCGAACCAAGCACTTAGTTCGATGACCGGTTGGATAAAAGACTTCCAAGCCGGTAACACATGCCAACGGAAACAGGTTTGCGCTAGAATGGCAGAATTTAGCCACTATCAGCTTATTGGCATCTCGTGCGTGATATGATCCCGTTATGGGAGGGGATGGAAAAGATTTTAGCATACCACATCACACACTCGGTCCTATTTCCAAACCATTCGGATCGGGTTCGTCACTTGTTGTTGTTGATGTTACCCATCTATCAGAATCCGGTTTATATGAATGAAACTTTGCTTTGTTGTACGTCAATCGTCGTTCAAGATGGTGGCATTTTTCTCGATCAAGAAAAACACACGCACTCTTGCGCACTTGAGCGGCAAATTTTATGACGCATGCTAGCCAATGTTCTCTCCCTTCCGCGATTGTTTCCGTACGGCGCTAGGCCGGAGCCGCTAGAAAGCTCCCCGACGAAGGTTGGCCGCTTTGAACGGCCATGAATGCCCATGTTGCCCGATGGCGGAAGCAGTCCGAACCGATCGTAGCGGTCGGTCAGTCGGTAATTTCGGAAGCGGCCTTTCGAATTGTTTTGTACCACTTCTTCACTGTTAGTAGGGGTTTTTCTTTTAAACAATATATTTATTTTTTAGCGAAACTGATGGGTGGTTGATGGGGGTTTTAATTAATAATTTATGACTTGCATCACATACGACGGTGTTTGTGCGGATGATTCACCAGACGCGCTTGGATTGAGTAATAAAACTTTAGTGCAGCATCACTATTCACCTTTCTAGGCTTAGTGTTGTAAACAAGGAAGCAAACGCTTTATCGTACCAATTAGTGTAGCGATTGTGCCTAAATGATAGTAAAATGTGTGATCCATTCGCTGCATTCGTTTGGAAATTATTATGTTTTTGGGTTTTCGCATCCACTAACCCTGGAAAATGAACAGCTTACCCAAAAAAAACCTAACCTCGTTTTGGCTTTTCGAAAGCTTACCTATTGTGCCGCTACACTTCCTCGCCGTATGCTGCTGCTATTAATATATGATGAACACTGTCAAGAAACGAACACAAACACGCGCACCCACACGCGTGTACACACTCGGTTGGAAAGGTGTATTTTCCGTTGTTTTGTTTTCGGCTGCAACTTGATAAACTTCACTGGACACACAGCACCTACGGAATAAATTTATTACTCCACTTTCCTTCACCGGAGCGCACGGTTTTTAGTATAATAATTTTTCTTTTTGTTTGATTTCTAAGAGCCTGCAAGACTGCCACTGGTCTACCAATGGATAATAATTGCGCACCCGATGTGCTGATTTAATGGATGCCAATCAGGGTAACGATATGAGTAATGGTTTTTTTTTCCTTTCGGCGTGTGGATTATCTCCAGTATTTACACAAAAGAAAGCTCCGAAGGAAATGAACCAGAGCATCAGTGGGGGCATCAGGGGATGTGGGTGAGGAAATAGTTGGCCAACATTCAAATCACTATTCTGCGATTGCACTTCCACCGGGGCTTCGTGTGATCGATTCACGGAACGCTTCGAGAGGTTATTTATGGGCGGGCGAGAAAAGTCGTTCTCACTGCCGTCTGGCTATTAGTGGAACTCGTTAGGCGCAAAACTACGCAAAGTGGGTAAAGTTTCAAAGCCGCAAAGCGATTGTTTGCCGTACCATTTAACGCACCGTGCACGCTCAATCAATCGACAAGGCACGAATTATATTGCAAACCTTTTTTTTTTCCTTTTTCACAGACACACGCACTCTAGATACTGTTCCATATCGTTAGAACTACACCGGGAGATCGCACTTTGGGCATTTGATCACGCGCACGTCGTGAGAACCCTTCCCTTGGTGAGGAAGCACTTGGAAGGGTGGGACGCGTGGTGGAAAGCTATTATTAGACAGCCCTACGGTACGAACAGGTGTTCTTCATCCATTTCCGGAATGGAAGTGCAATTTTCGAGCCCAAGCCCAAACCCCTTTGTTCAAGACCGTTTACTCACACCACACTAAAACAAACAGCACAAACCAAACCACACCAAAATAATGTTCTATGGAGGTTAAAGCACATAAAGTATAAAATAATAACACTAAATCCTCTGTTTTTGATCCGCTGATCCCATTCGAGGTGATCGAGAATCTGACGCGTGTGTGAGTGCTTACAGTAAACTATAAGCTCAAGATCAAGGAACTTGCGTTCCGGCGAAGAGACGAACCTACCGCTTAGCGCGTACAAAACAGTCGACCGATCGCGAGCGACTTCGAGTGGGAACTGGGCGGTGTAGATCGCGCCTTGGTTGCGTGTACCATGATCGCGAAAATAAGAGAAAAAAAAATCCCCCCATTTGTACACGGTCGGTAGGGCGTCACTGATGAACGCGGGTAGAGTGGGGTGTGCTGTAGCACGAACCAGCGGTACTAAAATCACTCGATCAGATCGAACGCAAATACTGCTGCGTCACGAGAAGTTCGGCGAGTCCTCCTCGCTTGATAATGACCGTTTGGCAAAGGTGTGTTGGTGTCGTTTGCTGGGAACTGATCGCGAGCGCGCGCTCGCGTCTGTGTACGTTAGTCATCCTCCACTGGTTGTGGCTTTCGGGGTGGAGGATGTACGCCACCTTAACGAGGGAAGAACTTTCCGTTCGCTGTAATGTACCACCACTAAACCAGCTGGTATGCATTTCGTTGCAGCGTTGGTAGATGTTCGCAACGTGCTGGGGCTTTCCGCTGAGGCACTTATGCAATGGGAACCATTTTCTAGAAGCACGCTGACGCAGGGCTGCTGTGCGCAGGGATAAACCGGTTGGTGCGTACCTAGGTGTGCGCTTCGCTAGTCGCTGCAGGCAGCGAGGAGAGTGAATGTCGAGTGAAGTGTCCAAGGTCAGTTCGTGGCAGAGCAGGAAGAGGTTGACGTGTTATGCTGCGGAATTTGACATTGGGGTGCGTTTGGAGGATTATTGACCCTTTTACTTCATTCCGGACGACCATTGAACTTTGAACGGTTAGAAAGTTGTTTCGCTGTTGGAAGATTTTGTTTTTCGGAAGCAGTGTAGGTGTACCAACTGTGGTGCTATTGGCGGAAACATTAAAATTATGGTAAAACCAACAATGTAAATTAAGGATTATTACTTTTAAAATATTGCCATAATGAGTGCAATAGAAACAGAAAAGCACCAATTACGAAGCTATATTCATACTTTCAGTCATGAGCTATGAGCTGTTATATATACCGTTAGAGCTTCAAAATTTATTCTGAGTAATTCTTTTCGTACATCGAAGAGAATGAAAATCGAGACAGTAATCGTTAATATACTGCACACTTTTAAAATTACTGTCGATTGGCGCCAAAGTAATACAATTTTTGTTGCACTAAAGTATTAGTTTCAAATTATTCAAAATCAAATTTTTTAGTAGGTTTAGATGATACCAGTGATTGGAAGCTCCAGAAAAACTTTTGACTGTCTTGTTTGTCCATTGGCAAGAATGGAATCGATTATCTTAATGATTTTGGCTAGCTCGAAAATAGGAACAGCGAGAAAGCATAGGAAAATCGTTGTATCTTTTGTAATAAATGTATAAACCACAATGTTTAAATATTTTAACGCATGTAAAATGTTTTTTTTTTAATTCATTAAGAAAGGCCGTATTGCCCATGTAAAATGTTTCAAAACAGGCAAAATATTGTTCATGACGTATAGTTCAATCGTTTTGTGATAATTGTTGGTATTGTTAAAACGCTGTACATAACATGTCCATAATTGGTACAGTTACCCTGCTGGCCATTAAACGGTAAGCTTGTTTTATTTTTAACCAATGAATAACTTCATAAAAGTTCTCATTAATTTGGTTGAATTTAATTTTTGAGTAAAACATGCAAAAACTGTGCCACTCATTACAACTACACTCTGTCCATCGGTACCAGTCTGTTACATTACACCACCGGGTTGAGTTGCAAACAAGTAAACCCATCGAAAAATAATGTGTCAGAATCACTGCACCAAGCACTGGCCGGCCCAACCGAAAATTCCACCAAACTCGTCAAGGCTGCCTAAGGTGCGGCTTGCCAGAGCTTGACTCATGTGACGTGCAGGAGGTAAAACAACCCAACGAGAGAGAAAACGAATAAGTAGAAAAATAGGAAATGTCGGCAGCGAGCGGAAAAACAGTACCGAAAACAAAACAAAAAATTAAAAGAAACCTATGCGACTTAACGCGAACGGTGTAAGTGAGCAGATTTACCGTCGTAAAAATTTGCCCAACGCAGCATTACTCGCAGTACCGGTTACTGCTGCAGACGTATGAAACTGCTGCGGTGTGTGCTTTGTTTCGTTTCACATTCGTAGGGTGGAGCGCACGCGGGCGGGCGGTAGGCGTGCGACGTGATAGACGAATGTAAACTTGAGACAGGTGTTGATGTGCATGCATACGAAGCGTACGCACTGTTCGGCACGAGTGTCTGTGATCGAAAGCTGCCCGGAAGATGGTAAACAGAGCAATCGGGCCAATGCATGCGCGGTGCACTGGGTCAAGGTGGATCGAGATCGAGTACGCAATCGGCATTGAATCTCTCCCCCGTTGACGATCGGACGCTATCGTGTCAACGGATGGCGAACGTAGAAGTGATCCTTGAGACGAGCGCTGAAGAATGTTGAACAGGTTATCAGAAGCAGCGCTCATAGATTCAGTGTGTCTCGAGGTTTGGCTCGACATAAATCAATCATCATTAATGTTTATGATGAATAGTAAATCACCTTGACTAACAAGTGTTTCGCATTTTCTTGTGATATATTGTTATTGAATTGATAGAACGAGTAAAAAAAGTAGCTAGACATTGCATAAAAATAATAGTTTTGTGTTGAGAGTGATCTCCAGCGCAAGCTTCATTTTCAAGAGCTTTTATGCGCCTTTGCTTATGCAGTCCGCTCTACAAATCCGCCGACGAACTATAGGATGTGCTGAACGTTAAATGGCGAAAATGTTACATGTTTATATGATTGTCATTCTGCAAATGTTCCTAGGTTGATATACTTTAAAGAGTTTTTGAGAGAGTAGATTATTATTTTTTAACATTTGATTGCAGTGTTGTAGTCTTTTTTTTCATATAATAGATTCGATGTTACATTCTGTTGTTGCTGAGTGGATTGTGGATGGGTATAGCGATTACTTTCAAATGTCAATTCCATATGACCACGTTCTAGAAACTATAGCGTTGACATTATTTACACAGATTTCAAGATCCCATCCCATCTTGGTTGCTAAGGTTTGTAGACTAACCTTTTTCGAAAATAAGCTTAAGTGGACCAAATCATATCACTCCGATTGGTCACACCGCGTTATGGTTGCATTCAATTTATCGCAGCAGCTTTGAGGTTCCTCTGGGTAGCAACATTAGACCACTGTTATTGCTGGGTTTACGTGAGCAATGTCACTTTTTGATGACGTAAAACACGTCCATCAGTTAATCCCACACACGTTTAATGCCTCGTGCACTCTAGGCCAGCTCTCGCGATCGCTTGATAATTGCCAAATTAGACCGTTTTCGAGATTTAAAAGTCCATTACAATTTAACTACATCAAGACTTAACGATACTTTTCGTCAAAACTGCTAGCTGTTGAACACACATGATGGATGTAGTTGTTGCGGAAATCGAATGCTATGGATGCTATTTAATATCTCTCACGACCCCACCCAGATATTACTTAATCTGGGCAGGTTTGAAATATGGCAGTACCGTTTGCTGTTACTTCACACAGGTTTGGACTCAGTTTATTGATGTAGTCCAAAGAAAGGTATCAATAATTGGATCTCGCATTAAGACTTGTCATATACGTCAGCTGGATATTGTTAGGTTTGGTTAGTTAACGGTGAGGTTGAAGCGCCTTCCATACTATGTGCTGTGAATATTGCACCCTTTAGGTCTCTTAAACATGGTCGAATAATCAAATCTGGCACTACCAAGGCAGTTTCGGGCAACAAGATCTGATACATCTGATTGAAACCGTTAGTGAGATATACTTTACTGTGACTATGAATTTGGAATGTGTCAGTCCACGTTTCTTTACTTGTGCACAGACAAAATGAAGACAACAAATGAATCCGCTGAATAGACGAATAAAAATTCTAAAAATTCCGAAGATTCTAAAGAGGAGTAGGGGATAAGTCCACCAATTGTTTGTAGGTGAGGTCCATGGGTCATATAAGAATGCACGATAGGACTCGTCGACTAGAATCGATTTACATTTACGCGCAACTGGATAGTCAGTTGCGGTTTGGATGATATTCCTGTTCTGTCCCGTAAAAGTTCCAAGAAACTTTAATGTAGCGTTTGGAATATTTCATTATCCATTTCTACATTTCATGGGATATTCAGACACTTGAATAATCATTCTGGTATGGTTGATAAAAACCGAATGAATTGTACAATTTTGTTTGCTACAAAGCTAAAACAAGACAGAAACGTAAGTTTGGCAAGGAAATAGCACAACAACTCGATCATCCTACTGGAAGTGAACTCGGTCCCTTTTGTGTACCAGCGTTGATTCTTCAGAATTTTGCAACAAATGTTGTTTCAGCTGCGCGTGTCGGCTAAGCAGTGTAACATTGTGAAAGGATCAATGTCGGCTTAAAACGTAGCGTGTTCGGGCAATACCGTTCCAGTCTTGGTCGTTTTTGTGCTTCCGCCATGCATCTGTACGGAAAGTTGTGCTCGCTGTTGTTGCTCACCGTTTGGTGCAGCGTTGGTACGTATGGGATGAGTTGTGGGATTGGCTTGCGGAATACATCCAGAACTAGTGTTTGATGTTGTGTGTGTTTTTTTCCCTATCTGTTTGACTTCTCTAGCGTTTGCTGCTGTTGCACCCAACATTCCAGTATGTCCGACGTATGAAGAGTTTGCGTTTACGTTCGATTGTCAACCAACGTGTGCCTCAAGAACCTGCCCCAATACAAACGCTTCGCCGAAACGAGAGGCCTGCGTATGCAAGTTGGGCTACATACGGGAATACGAAAAGGGGCCTTGTATACGGAACTCCAGATGTACCTTTTAATTAGGTGGAGCTTAAGTCACATTCGCAGTAAATTGTAATAGGAAATGTGTTGAAATAAAAGTATTCCGTACAAAACTTAAAAAATAAGTATTGTTTGTGCCCCTGGGCGAGAGTATCGGAAGAAAATATTCAGATTAATCTCCGTAAACCTACCATGCCAGCCGTTGAAGAAGTATGAAATAAGTCGTTCAAGTTGCTTGTAGGGTGAATTAAACTCATTGTTTAAATGTTTCATATAGAAACGAGTATAACTCTTCGTAGACAAATGAACAAAATGAGACAACAATGAAGTTTACGTTCTGTAACGTCTATTGTTTATATTTTTCATTTAAGATTCTGTATAATGTTCCACATGTACAATAATATGCGTCTTTCCACTGGCATCCTCCCCCGTCCCGAGTTTACGATTCCAAGCAACTTAGTTTGATGTTCTCCAGTGCTGGTGTACACTGATCATCTGGTATACACTTCCCCGAGGTAAGATCACGCAGGTATCCAAATCGGCAAATGCACACATCCTCCAGTGGTTCGCATATGTTCTGACAGTTGTAATCGCAATCTGTCGAATCGGTGAACTCTTCGTAAATTGGATCACACTGGCTAGCGTCGGCCGCTGTGCGAGTTGCTAGCGAGATCAATGTTAGCAAAATGCCAAGTCCTACGATCCACAGCCTCATTGTAAGACGAACTGATATAGTACACGGTCGCGATCCGCACAGGGAGAAACTGCACAACCTTATGGTGGTGTAGCGTTACGCAGTACTGTAGTTGGGCCACGCTTTGGTTTTTTGTTTCCACAACCTGTTTGCTGGTGACAGCAGACATAGCAGTTGTGCAAACTCTAAGTCTGCATGGTACGTTTGTCAGGCCATGTCATTCCAGAAGCCGCGCATTTGCACGATGAACCGTGGTAATGTTAAAATATTATTAGTAATATTATTTTGATGTTGCTTCCTTCGTTTCGGAAATTTTATTTAATGTGATGTAATTTAGTTTAATTAACTATATGATATTAATGTATATATTTACAGGGTTAAGAATGTATTAACACATTTCGGGACTAAATGGATCAACAAAGTCTTAACGCTTTGACTTAATAACAGATGAATGATTTTTTTGGCAGTCCGTTAGCAGAAAGCGACAGTGATGTCGATCTTCAGACGACAGAATCAGGGCTCAAATCTCATTTGAATCGTCGATGGACTATGAACTATCAACAATTAATCATTTTAGTAAGAAATTATACGTGGCTGAGGACAATTGGACATGTGCTTACTGCAAGCAACATGTACTCGACTACTGAAGTGAGATCAGAGTTAAGCAGAATCATCAGAAGTATACACCAAAAATCGATATCAATTATTAATTTATTTTTTCGAAAGTACAAACCGGCCACGAAAGTTTTGAACAAGTTTCACCTAAATGATGGTTTATCCAGCTTGGGCGTCCGTGCCACTTACGACATTTTAGGTGCTAAAGCACGAAAATGTGAACGACGGTGGGGAACGAAGGACAGGAACTTCTGCCGGGATCGAGCACTGCTGTTCGGGCACACACAGGTTAGTTCTTGGATCCTTCAGATAGCCTAAGACGCAGATACACGTATTATATACGCCTTTATAGTCGCACGGTACTCCACACAAATAATCACATGATGCGAATGTTGTATATTCCGAGTTGGGTGGACATTCTAGTAAGAAAAAAAAAACACACACACAGCTTTAGCTTAGTGCTTTGAGCGTTATCAAAACATTACTTACCGGAGTTCGCAGACCCAATACAAAGGGTTGCTAACAGCATCAAAACAGTCATACTCTTTATCGCCTGCATGATGAAACTGATTCCTTCTCCGTTGAGGGATCGGTACCAAATCAGCGAGGTCGCACAAAACTCATGCAAAGTTTGATAGCCGTCCTGCGTTTCAGCGAATTCTGTCTGCATTTGCCGAGCTCGGTACCTGGAACACAACCATCTGTGCAAACTTATCGTCACTTGAGTTGGGAGTTTGAGTCAGATCGTCACACAAAAAGCTACTGAGTTGGGAAACAGACATCGTGAGCATTGTTAATGATGTTGTTCTGAACTGGGGCTTCAGCTCATGACCTCGAAGATTACGATGGTGTAGATTTGTTTGCAGCTTTACATCGGGTTCCCCCCTGATTGTTCAGTTTTAAACTGTGGAATGGGAATTCTTTTCACACTTCACTCGAGTAAGCGATCCACTGCAGAAGAGTTCCAACCTCTTATTTGGATTTAAAATAAAAAAAATAGTTAGTTTACTTCAGTTTATTAGTTAATCGGATATAACGTATATATGAATTTGTTGTAAAAATCTCAAAATGTAAGCATAACAACGCGAAACGAGAGTTTTGAAACGAGAAAGTCGTACAGCTTGAAGACATTTAAATGCAGCTCATGGAAACATTAATAGGATCACTATTTCGGAAATAAGTCCAATAAAGCAGTTATTGTGGCATTGAGTTCCTGGTGGCACTGCATGGAGCTTAAAAAATCGAAAGTGTCTACCAATTGACAGCGGTTCAAGTGTGTCAATACATGCTGCCCATATTTCTGCATCCAGAGTACGCTACCGTACTCAACTACAGTTCGAACCAGCGTTATCCGTTATTGAATACCCAAATTTTGATTTGTTCTGGTAATTACAGTTTCGATCTGCGGCCTAGAGCTAAGGCGGTTCTTAGCTCAAAATTTCTAATTCGCTAATAAAGCACGTACGTTGAAGTGTCTGGTTTTCTGTATGTTAATAGTGTTGCTAGCAAATGAAAACAAAAAACGGAGCTGTTGCGTCAACCTACGCATAAAACCGCCCATTACTCTTCTCTACATTAGAGTGCACGCTTTGCCGAACTAGCTTTAGTATATAGGATTAGTTTTTTGAGATTAGTGTTAGTACTTTCATTGTTAAGCTCTCCTTGCAAACGTCAGGAGTAATAAATATAATAATAAAAAAATTAAGTAATGTTCACTTTATTGGTCGATGGCTGAGCTCTCCCTTCACTCTGTTCTCTGCCAATACATGAACAATCAACATGGATTTTGGATATTAATCTTAAGATATAAATCTTCGGTGGTTTGTTTATCAATTATCTAATGACAAATTAACGAGCCAAGTAGTATGTTACGTTTCTAATTTGTTGGAGTACATTGGAGAAGCTTTGTACAAGCCGAAATGCCTGGACACTCATAAATCACCAGTCCATACCAAACGCATACCAAACATATATCCAGCATGCCCCAAAATTTGGCAACCACCAAAACGTACGATTAGAAATCAACGGTCAGCGAAAGGAGTGATCAAATGCGTACTACTTTCAAGCGTGTGTCTCAAAAAGCGTCCTGCCACCGAAGATAAACGCTCTGTTCGTGTATGGTAAAGCGAAAATCGGCATTCCGCATACAGTTCGAACGCTAGGACTGATATGCCATGTGCTACCTGCAGGTCTGCCTCGAACGCTAATTGAACTGCCTGCAAGCGCTGCAGACTAGCCAGCGGTCCCATTATTCTGCAAGGTGGAAAAGGCATACGTTTGGAGCATAAATTATGAGCCATCCAAAATGAATTCCACCTATCAGGCGGGTACCACGCACGCGGTTCTCTTTCGGTATGCGTTTCCCTGCAAGGCGAGAAGAAGATTATCAGCGGGCCCGTTGATTAGATTTACGGATTGCAACCCCACCGCGAGTATGTGTACGAATGCAAAACTCCACAAATCCGAATGACGAGCACGAACGTTGGTTTATGGCACGGGTAGCTGTTTGGAATGCTTGGCTAGAATGTCCTCTGCCAGAACTTTGCGCGTTTTGGAGGGTTGAGCAGGCGGTACGTAAACCAACGATTTGTCCAGTGTTTAGTCAGCGTTGTGCGATTTGTTGCTTTGGCAACAGTCGTTCCGGGTGAGCTGGGCTGAAGATACAACTATTTGATTTGATGAGCACGTTCATCGCGCGAACCGTCCGCGAGGCGCAGCGTGTATTTAGGTAGCCTCGTGAGAATTCTTTGTCACACGCAGGACTGTTGGAAGTGTAGGCCTAAGTAAACAACAATCATTAGGAGGCTCCACTTAGTTACGGTGGTGATTAGCGGTATGGGTGACGTGTTAATTGATGCTTGATTGTTGTAGTCGGCGTGCGCTTCAAGAGGTACTTAGAATTAGAACGAACAAAGCGATTGGGATGAGTATGTGAAGCACTCGCAGGAAGATCAAGTAATATACGGGTCACTCATACTATTTGGTTAGCATAATGTTTTGTTGGAACGAGCAGTGTTTATCAAAAAGTTGATCGAATTGATGAAACAGCTAAACAATAATCGAGCAATTTACATGCATCTTGAGAGTATAATTATAGATCCGTTACTTTCGATGGAGGACACACAATACATAAGAGTGTCAAAGAAAATAAATAATGAGTAAACCTCATTGTTCTGCAAGGGCATTCAAAAGGTGTCCTTTTTTTAAAATGAGACAAGGTAAAAGTTTTCCCCCATCACTCGTAAGGATATAAGAAACCTAGCAAACAAAAATGAAAAGAAAAACCAATGTCGAACCCGAAGCCATTGCTCCACTATGGCAAAACAATAATAACCAGAATATAGACGGACGAAACCAATCGACAAACCAAAAACCACAGACGAAACAAAACCACTAAAACCAACATTACACCACTGAGTGAGGCTGCAGGCCGGTGGCCGAAAAGGCGAGGCGACCGAATGGAAAAGGCTCGAGGTAATCGAACCGGAAGGCAGCAGATGGTACTTGCCGACAGGGCTAGCCGTGCTGTATGACCGTATTGCACGGGGTTGTAAACTTTTCACGAAACACAACAATAAAAAAAAAGAAACGAAAACCTAGCCCAAAACTCGGGGTCGAAATTGGGAAACTTTTGATTAAATTTCATTAGAACCTTCCGCATCCTTTCGGGATCGCAAAATTCCGGCCCCACCCCGATTCGATAGGATTGAGCTGGAATGGAATGCCGGGAGCATGGTCCGGTCGGGGGCAGACCGGATCGGTAGGAGATGGGAAACAACAGCGAAAAAAGAAATCTCGAAACCAAACAATGAACCAGTGGTAAAGAGAAGCCGAAAAGAAAGGTTAGGTTTCATATCGTTCCTGATCGGCTGATGCCCCCTAAGGGACCCGTGGTACGTGGTTCCGTGGGTAGTAGTGGTAAGCAAATTATTGAAGCTTTTGTTACCACTCTAGCCTCTAGTGAGTGTGGAGTAATTTTTGGGTTGCAAAGCGTTTGGAGGAACAGCAGGTGGAGGAGATTCTCGATTATCAACGTCATCATTATTAACATTATCATCTGCTGTATCGTTACTGAATCAATGGAATGTAGAAAGCTGTTGGAGTGATGTCTGTCGTCAGTGTTACTTGCTTGCCTTCCGTTGGATTAGCAAGCAGTAAAGAGGATAGCTAGTGGGTTCGTGTCTGCTGGGGATGCACAGTTTTATGGAGCTATTTTTTGTTGTTGCTTGTTAAGAATACTGCAAATGGTTTAAGAATTTGTTTTGGCTTTGTCGTGACCATGAATGTGGTGCCGTTGGATTAATAAATTTTGCAGCATGTAGGACCCTTTTTGATTAATAAATATCGATCTTGCTGTAAAGCTGGAGGCTACGGTTTTAAAAGAAAGCTAGCAGCAAAAAATGTATGCAGTCAATTCTTGGAGAACGCTCAGTGAATGCTCTCTATTCTGCGTTATGCGCCTGAAGGTATGCAATATAAGGTTATTGCTGGTCATACCGTCAGAGCAGTTTTCCTTCTGCGTCTACGATTTCTATTCGGTTGTTTGAGCTCTACATTGACCATTTACTGATACTTGCTTTGCTAGTCGATCGTAGAAGTAAGTAAACCTTATAAGAAAAATGAGTTGTTTGTATTTTAATTTGTATACTTATAGACATACAACCTTAACATTATTTAAACATCAGGGTTTTTTTTTTGTTCTATGCAGCGATATATTACAGCTCCGATTATTGGTGCTCTTCAGGACTAAACTCTTGTGGGATAAACGGACAATAATAATAACGGATTCATTGGTGTTTTTCATATAAACATGACCAGGTTGGTTTAAGGTGTCTGTAAATTATTCTGCTTAACATTTCTACATAGGACACATAATAGGTACAAACTGTTAATGGAATGATGGAGTAATGTGAAGACACTAAATTGTAAGCGGTATAGAGTTAATACGTGCAAATTGGAGCGGAATATCGCATTATTTCATAAAATAACCAATACCAATACAATAAATATCAGTTTTCGCAGATTTTATAGGTCTTTAAAGACATTTTCAAGTTCAGCTTTAATGTGATCACCTCGTTATGAAACATTGATTATTACCTTTAAAAAATGAACCAGTGATTGAATTGAGCATTAAAATGTTTGAACCATAATTGTAACATGAAGCAAACAGTGCAAAACAAAAAACCCAAACAAAATAACTGTAATGCTTGAAGGTTCGGTAAACCGATCAATGCTTTATGAATTTCCGGCGTGTCCCGTTCGCTGCCAAATCCACAATCCGTGCACGTTAAATCATTAAAAAATCATTTCATGTGGCAACCTCGAACAGTATAGACTAGCATGGTTGAAATAAAAAGCAAAGCATGGGATTGGTTCAAAAAGCACCCATCTCTTCTGCACCACCCAGTACGCGAAAATACTTTTTGATGAAATTTCATCAACTGCTCCATCAACCCATTCCATACACGTGGATTGCATACGACCGTTCAACCGTTCGAATCGGTTACGTTTAATTAATTTAATAAACTCAGCGATGGTACAGCATCTGTGCGTAGGCGCACGGTTAAAACCATGCACGGCAGCGATGGTTGTGGATGTTTCCAGCTGGTAGTTAATGGGAAGAAAATGAGAGAACTTTGAAACGTGGACGCTTAAACGTGTGTGTGTGTGTGCATGATACAGGGAAAACCTCCTCAAATAAATCAGAAACCAGTGAAGGAACGCTGAAATTTAATTATGTTGTTTACAAACATGTGACAAGCAACCGATATTTACGCCCTATCTTTAAAAATACGCAATCCCGCAAGCAAACACACACACACCAGCATACAAGTAACGATATGAAATATATGATTAATAAATAATGAAATAAAAAAAGAACGGAAATCCCTGCAGACAGGGATCATTGGTCATGGTGCTGGAAGCAGCGCACAACCATTGGTTTTCCCTGCTCAATAGGACCTGTCACGGGGATTTGGTGCATTTAATGCAGGTTCGGAGGTTGGCATTGTGGTCGCTGGCTTGCAGCAACCATTGCAGCAACCATTCATTTAACTGATCCCTTATCGAAGCTCAATCCCAGCCGGACCGATTCGGGAAGGCTTGCGGACATCGTCCAACACTTGTCATCGGGTTTTTGGGGGCGTTCGGACGCTGCAGTCATCGGACGGCAAAATGAACTCCCGTGGGCAGTAAAACGTAGGTTAATTACGGTTGCACGTTGTGGACATGGTGCCCGTGATACAGTTGGCTGTGACTAGGGGCACCGGGAAGGGAGGTGATAATGAGCTCCCCATTTTTGAAGCGCCTGGCTAGCTCCTTCGTTGGTGGAACTTCATTCGAAACATTCAACCATAATTGATTGCATGCGCGCCAACTGTCCGTGCTTTATGCTGGGCTTTTGGGGGGAATCGAGTTGAAACGATAAACCACAAACCGAACCTACAGAACATCGATACGATTATTGACATAATCTGTATCCCTGGAAAGTCATTTGTGGCAAAGGGCGATGGGATTGGAGAAGCTTTTTGTGTGACGTTGATAACAGGGTTCAGTTTTTAAATCAATTAATTAAAAAGAGTTTTACTTTAACATTGATTTTGATGGTTTTAATTGATTTGTACACACTTGAAGTTTTAAAAATTTGTATTCCGTAACTAACGTTCTGAACGTACGCAATATGAAAAGCTTTCGCCTAAATATATGCAGTACGTATTACAGAGTCGTAGTTTAAACAAAACCTGCAATCCAATCAATACAAAATGGAGTAAAACGAGCCCTTAATGTGGTGCAAATGGTTCATTTTTAGATTTTTTATTATTTTTTGTAACTGATCGAGGCGTCTAATGGAAGTTTACTTTTCTAAGTAAGTGATAAGCTTTATTCCGTGCTGGAAACAAGTTACTACATCCATTGATAAATGTGTCGCTTGGATAATAAAAATTCGTTCCCTCGCGTTTGAGAACTATTAGCATTACCATTAATGATACTTTTAGAAATGATATCCTTACCCAAAAGTCTTTTATATGACCTTTTGCAATGCCAATCCATCATAAAAGCAGTATTCTCGCTAACCAACTCGACAGTTTTCGATGGTTTTGAAATGTGAAAAAGTGTACAGAATCACGTGAAGAAACCAACCGCACGGTACTATACTTGTGAAACATGCAACGGACATTTGGTCGGTGGCAAAGAATGCACATTGTGCCGTACGAGCCAAACACAATCGACAGGTGGAACATTCGTGCGGCATAGATCCACAACCGTCCATCACGCTAGTGGTTCGTGAGCAACAAACGTGAAACGACAGCCGTAACATTCGAAGGATGAAATTAGATTTTCCAAGATCGTGTGCATAGTAGTCGACATTATCGGGGGACGGTATCGTTTGCCAATGGGCCAGTAACTCTATCTCTGCTGTGAAGAGCTGCTCGTTCTGAACACAAAAAGGTTTTGAGTGGAACCGAAAGCGCAAATGAAATGCAAACCGGTGAAAAGTTAATTTCTGACGCTGTTTTTCCACGCTTTTTTGTCTCGTCAGTCGGTGAACGGTCGGTGGACAGATGGCGGAAGCTGGTTTATCGTGGTAATGATGGTCGAGATGATGTCCCGATGCATTTGAGTAACGAAGAGTGGAGCAAAGTGTACTCGATTAGTGATGAAGTGAAGCGAAGCAGATCAAAAAAGGAACGAACGGAACACGAGAGCCGTGTTGAACAGTAAAGTGCTACAGCAAGTGTCGCTTGCTGGTAGAGCACAACGGTTAACAAGAGAGAGAGAGGGCGCACGCAGCGGTACGGTGATGAACGAAATCAAGTTTAATTAACTTGGCAAATAGAAAATGAAGTGTAAAAATGCTTCCTTTTTATAGTTAATTAAAATGCTAGAAACGACAAGTCTAAGAAGGACGAGACGGGCCGGTGGTGGAAGCCCGGAGGAGAGCGAACGAAAGTCGGCTGAAGAACGAAGAAGTATGGCAGGCTCTGTCTACCCACTGTCACCGCAGGCATCCCATGGAGCACCCAGGCCGCAGCAAACAAACAGTGACTGATGATTGTGGTCAGTCCATTAGGTCGCCTACTGTTGGTTGGATGGCCGTTGGTCTGTGCGGTATGAATGGCTTAAGTAAGTTTCAACCGTGGACGCGCGCGTTCGCCCTGTTCTCTCGGAACATTTCCGCTCATTAGGCGGTTGGGCGCTTAGAGTTTTGTTGCGGTGTTATGGAGTTTCAGCAATAGTACGTATAGAGTTTCAGCAATGGGGTAATTGGGGAGGAAGGGGGGGGGATGTTCCAAATGAGTTCACTTAGCAACAATGAAATGAATTGGTGATGATGAAGCTTAATGCCGGTTGTTGTTTCGCTTTTTGAGGGCGACAGGAAGCATAACTGATGCAGTATATGGTCCTATTCGGAGTGAATAATGTGGTCTATAGTTAAATTATTGTGTGTTTAAAAATGGCAACAACGTGTATTTGTGTGCAGGATAAGATAATGCATGTGAATACAATTTGGTGAACTGTTTACACCATTTTTTGGTAAAATATCCTTTAGTAGTTAATAATATTGCATACTTTTCGGGGTAAACAGCATAGGTATTAGCTGTCATTAACTAAAAACGGTAATAGAATTATTTCAAGCTTCAAAACAAACAAACAAAAATTCATGCCTTAGTGTGAAAAGGAAATGGTAACTACAGAAGGTCATATCATAGTATCGTGTTTCATTACTAAGCGTGCACAGTGTTCACAAAAGCATAGCTTTAGGCGCGAAATTAAACTGTAATGGAAATAATGATGAATTTGTATACAATGTACTAAATTCTTTCTGTATTTGGTTAAGAAACATGTATTGTTTAATTTATATGAATTATTTAACAAATACATCCGTGTGTATCTAATTCATGGTAAGAAAAGTAAACAATTAAGATAATTAAATTAACACTTCCGTTCATCCTTATATTTGTATAGTGACATTCCTTGCGTTGATGTTAAATAAAGTGAATAGAACCGATAAATATAGATTATTTATTTGTTCTCCCTACACCAACAGTTCATCCGAGTAACAGCTAATAAGAGCAGAGCGTTCAGTTGACCATGAATGACAGTAGAAGTCGGTGTTTATTATTATTGTTGAAATGATGGTCAACTGTCATACGTTTAATTATCGTTGCTATCGTTGCTCAACTGGTGGTACAAAAATACTTTACGAACCATTTTCCTGTGCGCAGCACTTCGAACAACTCTTTGTGGCCAAATACAAGTCATGAATGTCAGATATGACAGAGAGAGGTTGTAGTGCTTCAAAATAAATAGAAAGAGCTTTGTGCATGTTATACGTGTTTAAGCGGTTTTGATGAGTTATGATTACGCCAATGCGAAAATTTACTCCCGTTGTATTCAATATGAAACTGCATTAGTAGAACAACAAAGTTGGAAATGGCTGTTATCATCTGGAAAGAAAAGGAAAAATGTCATGTATTTGATTCAATGGTAAATCGTTAATATACCCCGGTTAGCAGCTCGAAATCTATAGTAAATAGTCCCACGATGGTAATTTTAAGCACCGTATGGTTCAGTGAGAGCAAGAAAGCTTTAACTGTGCCATGGAAATACTTATCCTGCCCGGGTATCAACGATAAACGATGAACGGCACATTTGATTCTTTGACTCTGTGTTATACAATAAATAAATAAAAAAAACACACTTTATCAACAATTCCCAACAGATTGAGTTTTCCGAAATTTTCATACCACTTCGAAAATTGCATAGCAGTTTGAAATCAACTGTGCAGTTTCCAACCCGTACACAAGAATGATCGCCATGCCCATTGCATCTAGCTCGTGCGGGCTCGGAAGCCCTCGTGAGAGTGTGTAAAAGTGTGTAAATTGATAGAAAAACTTGAAGGAACGGAAGCAGAAAACCATTAAAATGTTAGTTGCGGTACCAAGACGGTACCATGTTTTCTCCGGAGATATGCACCTGCGACATGAGCTCTTGGAATAGAATTAACAAATACACCGCCACCGAGAGTGAGTAGTGTTGCAGAATCTTCCGCAAGGTGCCGGCACACTCTTGATACTGCACCAGATGGATCTGCAGGCGGTGAACCACCGGAAGCGTATCGGCCGCCACCAGCTGGCTGGTTGGTTCATGCCGAATGCAGATGGTCCACAGGTTGGCGAGTTTGTCGTTGATTTCCCCGAGCGTCAATCGCTGTACAAACAGTAGGGCGTAAAAGTTGTTCACGTGTACCATGTTGGGAATGAGGCAGACCATAAAGAATAATGCCTGGACAATGTTGATTTCCGCCCATTCAATCAGCGTAAGGTAGATGAACGTATGGAGCACATAGATGGCACACGGTAGCAGTACGAGCTGGGCGCAAAGTTGCACTTGCTTGTAGCGGCCAACCGTACCGGTACGTGCGAAGGTACGTACGTTTGCCAGCAGGTCGGTAAGAAGCTGACGATAGGTTTCGAGACATAGCAATTGTTGCACGGCGATCAGTACACAGTTGCCGCTGAAGAACAAGTTTCCTGCCATGTGTATGATGTCCTGCATGCCCACCTTGGGAATCCTTAGGCTGTTGGGTATCCGGCCGAGTTTAAACTGCACACCGACGTACAGTAGCAGCAGTACAGTGGCGCAGGGCACGAACGGTTTCCATCGTTCAAAGCGTCTTCGCTGGAAGTTGTACCGGAACGGTATGAGACCGGTAGCGTAGCTGAGCACCAGATTGAAGTAGATGCAAAACAGCAACAGCATGTTCGGTTTGGTGAGCGCTGCGTCTGTTTGTTGCTGCACTGCGAACAACTTACTGCGGTGTGTTTGTGCTTGGACTCCCTGCTTCGAGCGAATGATGACCGTGACTACAAGGGCTGTGCTGTAACTCAATTAATGATTGCTGGTTTTGCTGATATTGCTTTGATGATCCATTTTTATCATTCACTTTCCGATTGAATAAAACATAATGCAAGCGATGATTAAGGGAGGAATTACTATCGGCTTATACATATCACCTGCAGAAAATTATTAATGATATACTACACATGCACATTAATCATTTGCTCACCGGCTAGGTACGGAATGTGGATAAACGATGGCATACTTAGTGGTGACGGTTACGCAATGATTAATACACATGTTAGACGACACGAATGAAGTTATTTGTGTTAATGAACTATCATCAGGACAGTTCAGGGGTCAGGCAGGTTTTGTTTATTATACAGTTCACATTATAACATATTTTCTTATTCCTTTACATAAAAGCTATTAGCTATAGAAGTTTGTACCAAAGAAATTGATAAAGCTAAAATAAGAAAATAGGAAAATGAGAAATACAATTTAAAGCGCAATATCCATTTAAGGTGGAGCTACGATGACATAAAAGAAAAAAATAGAAACATTTTTAGTCTGCTGCTGTCAAAATGTGAACATTAACACCAAATAAGGTAATTTCATCACAAGGCATCTTTTTAAGCTTTTGGTTTGCTTGTTATATATTTGTATTGTATTTATTTTATAATTTTTTTTCCATGTATTTTTTACATAATTGCTATTGAAATTATTGCTGAAGAAATTGTATGAAAAAAACGAAACAAATTATTGTTTTCTTTTACAAACATGAAGAATCAAGTCATGTATTTTTGTTTATTATGTAGTATCTTTCACGATATATTTTATTAATTTTGTATTCATTTTATTATTAAAATAATGCTATTTACTGTTGCAGTAATTGTTGTTGAGGTGTTGTATAAGTTAAGAAAACACATAAAAAGGTTTACTTATACACATTTAAAGAATTGCACCTTAAAGTGTGCAATTTCTAAGCAACTTTCATTGATTAAAGTGTAATTACTAAAACTATTACACTAACAACAGGAACTATAATTTATTTTAAAATTTTAAATGGTTTTAACATCAGCCAATGAATTATAATTTCATCGAAAGTTCGATTTCAAACAATCGATTTTACCCCGGCCCAGGTATTGCATCGATCAAACTTTAATGAGATATGTGTTTGTGCAAAGGATTGCTTGTCACTGTATAGGATTCCCCCCGGGGGAGTTGAGAGCATCCATTAAAGTAGTGCATCGCATGCAAGGACGTACGCCACGGTCATCCCGTTGCTGCACGCACAATCTATCATCGTCTAATTTTCTGCACAACTGATTGGTCTTCCCTGACTTGCAGGATCGTTCGAACAGATAAGATGACACTCTGCACCCGGGTTTGCAACGGTTGCACTGGACGGTTTCTAATAAATTTTCGTTATCCTTAGAGCTCTTTGTCATTGCCGTACCGTGATCGAGGCGCCGTATCCGGGCTGAAGCTTTTATGGATAGCTTGCGCTTAAGAGTGGTCCCTTTTTGGAGCGAGCGATGGTTTTTACCGGGGACCGTTCGAAGGCGCGTAAGTAGCATCGCCGAACCGAGATGTGTTTGCCGGCTTCAACGCCAGTGAAGATGATGAAGATTCATTTGCCGTTTGACCGCAACAGCAATAAGTGGATGGATCGATGAAGGAGCACGAAAAAGAGGTCATACGTCTAAATCAATCCATTGTTCGATCCTTCAAGGTGTTGTCGGCAGGGTGAACAACGTATGACGGGTTAAGCTATGTGTGTAATATGAAAGTGATGAGCGTATCGTTTGACCATCGATACGGCTTTCATCGAGCTGTAGTGTCTAGTGTTTTTCACATCTCCCTGCATACGTGTTCAATGCACTTCTCAAGTTCTGTGTGTGTGTGTGTGTGTGTGTGTGTGTGTGTGTGTGTGTGTGAGTGTTATCGTGAATGCAATAAGCTTTCAAGAAGATGCTCATACATCGGTTCCTGAATCATTGCTGAATAGCGATCATTAAACAGACGGAGAAATGCTCTCTTTAGTTTCAATTCATTTTATGCACTGATGTGTCACTTTTAAGTAGCAGGCATCATGCATCTCAGGTTCATTTCATCTGATATTTATCTTTACCGATCGATTCTACCTTCAAGCGTAGCCGTCCTCTCAATCACAGGTGCAAAGGATATTTTCGTTTGCTGCAAACGTCTTAGGGTGGGATTTTAATTAATTTTTATTGTTTGCGCAGAATCTGCTAAGAACGATAGGATGTCAATGAATCATGGTGGATCCATCTTATGATTTGATATAATTATGCAAACAATATGGCAAAGAAAACTTTGCGACTTAAAGATCCGATCGTTCCTGATGGTGAATCGTGAAGTGAGGATCGTTTTTTTTTTGTCCTGATTGCAAACAAACTGCTCAACTGACGATCCTTTTTATCGCACATCAGCAGTCATTAGGATTTACAGTTGGATGGTAAGCAAAGTGAACAAGCAGTCAGCGTTACCGAGAGCATCTCGTTTCTGCTGGCGAACGATGTAACGTTCACGAATATTGGCCGTAAATCGTGCAGTTACGATTTACTACAGCCGATGAGGAAAACGAACGGTTAAAGCACAGAACGAAACCATTCGCTAGCCGCTGTCATTTTGATGCACTCGTTAAGTGGAACATAAAAATGGCTGACCCGAAGCTGGACACACGACGCACGAGGCAACCGCCGTTCCGACCGTCGGGTACGTGATCTGAATTGATAGAATTGGTGGTGGTAGGAGCGCGCGCGCTTGTCGTAAAGCGAGCCCACAGCCAATAGTTAGGGCTTATCGGTGAGCCGTGAAATAATAAGCCTCCGTTTCGGGCAATCGTAATGATTACGAAGAAAGTTAATTAAATCTAACGTTTGGCGTACGTGGACAGGATTGCAGGAGATGAAGCGGTGAGCAGGTTCTAGCACACATAAAGCATGGAATTAGAGCTTTCCGAGAGAATTGACACCGATTATAGAGGGATATAGAATTGATGGTTGGGATTGTCCTAAGGAGAAAAGAATGTTAAACATTTGAGTAAGCTTTAGAAATATTGGATAATTAGAAAATAACTTACTGGAGGAGATTACATCACCAATTAAGCATCAGTTTGATATCTTTACGCTTAAATATATGTTAACAAGGTTTTTTTTTGTTTTCATTCTGAACTTATTAATATTTATTATACTGTTTGCCTTTCCAGATAAAATTACAGAAATGAATTTCAATTATGAAAAAAAAAACAAAATTATTGCTGCAAAAGTGAAAGAAACGATAGAATAAAACTTGTCAAAACTAAAAAGTAACTATGCTTCCCCAATGTACCGGCCCTATTGGCACAAACAGTTCAGTTTTTTTTTCTTTCTTTTCCAATCTCCAATTCTGCAGAGAAAAGTAAAGTGCATTTCGATTGCATTTTGGTGCATTAGGTTCCAGTGGCCCCTGCTTCCACAAATCAGGTAAACAACGTTAACCGGGTCATAGGGTATTGTACGTAAATGGCAGTGTTTGGTGTGTTCTCGCTATACAGTTTTCTTTTCCACCAACAATCGCCAGCAGGTAAAGTGTTCGCCGCACAAGAACTCCGTAAGAATCAACCACTTCCAGGTGCAGTATTGCTGCTGCATCGGTGTCGGCTCGATAGCGAAATAATGCATGAGCAGTTGAGTTGGGAGTTTCTCCAGGTTGCTCGGGCAATAGTTATTTATGGTGCACCGGAAGGCATTTATAAGATTCCGAGCGGAACTACTTTAGTTGCATGCAGAACCAACCAATGGGTTGTGGTAGGCTTCACCACATTTTTTGTCACCCGAAACCATAGCCTCTGGTGAAATTATCCTCACAGCAGCAGAACGTCCGGATGAGGAGGCACCTGTGTTTAACCTTTCCCGGTTATTGTACTGTGCTTGGGTATGTTTTTGCTGCTTGTTATTTCATTTCACCGTTTGTTTATTGAAAAGTTTGCAGTTGATTTGACCATTAGTTCAGCGTTGCAGCGTTATAGCATCACCTGAAGGAATTGCACTTTGAAAATCTTGAGGGTTTCGATGCATTTTTTGCCACAAAAAAAAAAGTTTCCTTGGCTACGGATATGAAACCAACAATGGAAAATTGTAGTATGTTGTTTCCGTACTTTGTTCATCATGAAAAAAAAAAAACAAACACTCATACAGAAGGCAAACGGAAGGTAAATTGAGTTTGCGAACGAGCCAAACCACAGCGAAAGCAATTCGTTGCACAACGCCGAAACGGATAAACAAGCATCGGTTCACAATGGACAAAAATACAATTTCTTCGCATTCCATCATCTGCACAGTGCGCTCGAGTTCAATACATAATACGCTACATTAAGTCGACCGGAGGAAAAGTTCCATTCGGATGGATGTGCTTGCACAAATGGAGAGCCTTTTGTTTCCACTGGCCGTGCCCAAACGGAAGTGCACAAGTTTGAGAAGCACTTTCACAACGTTCGTCAATGTAAAATGGTTGCTCTCAACGCCCCGGCAACACTCACCCTTGAGGATTGTTAGCGTACCTTGCGCTGGAGTGTTCGTTCGTTTTTAGTTTTAACACTAGTGTGTTCGTGTCCGTCACCGAAAAAAAAGAAGCTTTGTCATGGTATTGGAATTGGAAGTGCATTCTTGACAGAGTTTCTATTTCGGTTTGTATTTGCAGCGCACTACTCTATTCGAAACTGTCATGCGAATGTTATGTCCGGGATGTTATTGTGCGAGAAGTCACCAGCAGCAGTAGTATTTCGTTAATCATGTAAGCGAAACAAAATATTTCGAGTATTTGAGAAGAAACATTTGACATATATGAGCAGTTGCCAGCGAGAAAAAGTTTCTGGATATTTAAATGTACGAAATTCTTCCCACATCGTGATTGCTAGGTTTTTCACACAAACAAACCGCCTAAAGTTTTGCAATGCATTGCAGCAGCGCATTTCGGGTTTCCTTGTATTTAATTTCAGTTTGTGGATATTCAAATATACAAAAATCTTCACACATCGCGATCACTATTGTCGTTACACGAGCAAGCCGCCTAAAATTATGCAATTCAATAACTTTTGATCTTCGAGCGGGCAGGACCGTGGTTCGAATCCCATTCGGTTCTCACGAAAACCAGAAATGGCAGGCCAGGACCTCTCGAGGTTGTAGAGCCTCAAAAAAGAAGAAGAAACTTAATTATCATTTAAGGTATTTTCTTGAGCAACCAATATATTCCCTATCAATTTATATGCTGCTGTTATAAAAATGGTTTAACTAGATGCTAGCTAGGAGTTTGTGAGCTTTTATGCTTCTTAATCATTATGTCATGTGTAAAACTTTTTTGTCAGCTACTGAGTCCAACCCATTCAAGCTTTCCATGATTGCTTGTCTTAAAATGTATCGTCAACTTCTTAACCAGCTGTATTTTCACGGGCCACAGATTTCCTGTGTGTCCGGCATTGCACACACCCTGAAATGAATTCCTCTAATTAGAATCAATTTCTGCTCGTTTCACTCGACCGGTCTGGTCAGTTTCGTCCTCTGCTGAGAGGTTTTCTTTCCACGAACGTTCCGACGATCGCTTTGCTTCCAGTTGCTTTTCCCCACCGTTTGCCCCATGGTGGTTCGATGAAGAAATTAGTGCTTTGTTGCTGATTTCCCTTTGACCCTACAACGGTGTTCGCCCACAATACTGAGGAGATTAAAGTAAGTGAGCGAGAGTTCAGCGCTCGGTCGAACGTACGAACGCTCGGCGCAACAAGCGGAACGGGGTGAAAAGGATAAACTTTCTTAATTATAATCTAATTCCTTTATTAGGTGATGCCTTGCGTCTTGAGCTCGTTATTTGCGTCCTGTTTGCGTCGTCGTGTGTCTGTGCGCTGACAGGAAACATGCTCGAGATGAAACATTATGCTACGGTGGCGTACAGTGTATGCTTTGTGACACACACATACACACCCATACACCGTGGGCAGCTGCAAGGGCTAGATGTGAGCGAAAGAACCCCTGAAGGACTAGCCGTTTGGTTGGAAAGGATGGTACGGTAGCTAACTTTCTAGCGAGCCCATTCTCGCCGTTATTGTGTTGTGCGGCTAGGTTTTAATGTGCGGCTTGGACGTGCTTATGCTTTTACGTTTCCCTGTTTTTCCCCGTACACGGTCTTTTTTCTCCATCATCGTACAGCGGGCCCGCTGAAAGGTTTAGCCTTCCCTCGATCTCTTTTACACGCAGTGTCCTTAATTTGATACAAATGTGCCCGCTCGTTGACGCTTGCAAAGTCGAGCTAAGCAGAAAATGGTTATTTTTTCATATAATCACCTCGAACCGACCATTCATCATTGTTTCGTCACCGTTTGGTGCAAAGTTTCTTTCTTTTCCAGCTCACCCCACCGTCCAACTGGGTACAGACGCGCGCGAAAAAAAGGAAAAACAAAAACCCATCGTCGTAATGCCGACACCGACCGAGTGACACAAGCCACAGACACACATCCTCTCGCGAAACATTGGCCGCAACTATAATAAAGTTATCTTCACCCAGCCATCCACCAGCGGTGAGTTATGGGCGAGAATTCGGTTTTCGGAAGACAAAAACAAAAAAAAAGCATTTCGCCAGAAAAGCACGTCGATGTTGGCCGTCACGACACGCGACGGGGTGTGAATGCGGATGCTAATAAATTATTCATTCAACGTACTCATCACCGGTTGTCATACGTTTCGACGAAAAACGGGTCCGGCACGGTTTTCGAACGATGTGCGAACGAAAAATGCTCTAAGCTTTCGAAAATCTATTATTTCACTTTCACCACACCGTGGGAGGTTTGGTGATGATAGAAAAGTTGTCACTCGTTGTAGTACTGTATGAAAAAGGATGCGGGAAAACCCGAAAACGTTACTAACTTTAAGAGCAAGGGCTTAAAGCGGAGAGTTCGATTTTTTTGAACTAAAAATAGAATCTTAATAGATATGCAAGAGATGAAACAGCTTGAATGAAAAAAAATAAGTCCATGTAACTACAAAAAGCTTCGTTGAAAAAAAAAACAAAGTAATTTAATCATCTAATATTTTTTTTATAAATTGAATTGTTTTTAGCATGGTCTTTTTAAATTATTTTTACATAATTGTTTTAAAAAATCTGGTGGAATATTAAATGCATAATTTGTACTCATAATGCTTATAATGGTTGAAACAATGAAAGTGCCATTAAAATAACGGAAATTTGTAACAATTTATAAGTAAAATAGCAATCAATCAAATCAAATCCCAAAAAACAACAGGACTACTGCTACCACGTATATGATTCACAACAATAGCACAAGAAGCTATGAACGATCTCTATCATTGGCAAATATCCGAGTGCAAAGTAATTACCGTCACGGCAAATTATAGCGCGTCGGTTTCGCGAAAGCTTGCGCGCTGAAAACTTAATCGAGTTGCAAGAGTTTCACAGGCTGGATAAGAGTTTAAGCTCCCATTATTTGTAATAAGAAACACCTTGAGGCGGATTGTTCGTTGCCCGCTAGATCCAACACCCATCCAGAACGTTGCTGCACCAAACGGCGACAGCGACGTTTTTCTTGCGCGCCCAACAATGACGAAGGCATTTCGTACAATCGTCACCCTGCTCTGATATTGCCAAATGACTGAGCGTCTCGGAGTGGAGATGCCGCTTTGCCGCACCGCACGTAAAATCATCCCCGTTCGCAAGCGAAAGATCGCGTCGCAAATGGGCAAAGATTTGGGAATACGGAGATTCATTAAAAGTTTCCCTCGCCGTAAGCCGTTTGCACTGAAAACGGGAAATAGTTGGGAGGATGAAGCAAAAGGGGAAAAAAAATCTGCGCTCACAGAAAAACCTTCGGCTGCACTTTAACGAGTTCCGCATGATGGAACAGGCTGCGTCAACGGTCGGATGAAAATGTGCCCGCTCGAAACAAAATATGCCATTCCGTTGCTTACCCGCACGCAGGCTGATGGGTGGAAGTTTAAACGGATTCCTTGCCGAACGGTGGCGCACATAGCCACCTTTTCGCAAAAGATGAAGTGTAAAGATTTGTGCTAAATAGGGAAATAGCAGTTTGGTTCCTTTGGTTTTGTGCACACAGCAAAAATCACCAGATTCTGAAAGGATTAGAACGGCAGTAGATGGAAGAGTACAAATAGAAGAAGAAGAAAAAACACTCGTTTAAAATCGTTTCTCTAAATGCCGAACTCAAGCAGTAAATGTGTGTGAGTGAGTGTGCGTCGAAATTTGGGCTAGCGGCAATTTGGAGCTTTATCCGTCACTTACCCATTGTGAAAGGTGCTGAAGCGTCCCGGTAAGTGAGCGCATTTTCTTTTGGTAAATTCCATTGTCGGCGTAGTCGAGCAATGCAGAACGTTCGAATGTCGTTTAGCGAATTGTTTACCATTTCTTGAATTCTCATTTCCCGCACCCCACGCTTCTACGTCCTCAAACTAACAACCCTCTCCCCCCTGCACAATGGTAAATAATCGCATTTCATTGGAAAGCAGCTTCCGAGGCAATGTCTACAACGACTCGGTGGCGGTGAAATGTGTAACACCTTTATCACGAAATGAAATCATCGTTCGCTATTACAGTTACCTTTTTTTATTACACCCGGTTTGGGTGTGATCCCGAAGGGTGCGGAGAGTAGGTAGCAGTAGCTGATAACGCTCGGTGTACGCAAAGAGTTTTACGATTACTTGCGCCTTGGTATGGAGGTACCCAACAACCTAACGAATGCAAAAGGGGACGAATCAGCAAATGGAACAACAGCAAAAAAAAGAAGTGTGAAAAGAAAACAGAAATAGCGAACACATTTTCACGCGATTATTGTAAGGTGCCACATGGTTAAATTTTTCGCGCACGAAAGAAAAGTGTGGCGTCGCAAAACTCAATAACATAAACAAGTGGGAAAATGTTCATAAAAGGATATTTGATTTTTTTTCTTTGTTTTTCGTTTGCTTGATAGGAATTTCAGTACACCATGTTTGTGAACATACGGTAGGGCGTGTATGGCTTACTTATGAGTTGGTATGGGATGGGAGTAAAGTAAATTTGCTTTATAGTGTCATGGGAGAATTTCTTGTGTCGATGGAGACGCATGGTACTTTTTAAAATACCGAATGGTGTAGATTATTGAAATGGAAAAAATAGAATAGGTTCTTAGCACGACATTGGGAAAATAAAGGAAAATCAGCTTGTAAATGAAGAAGATTGTATATTATTATTGAATGCTGTTTAGGATGAACTAATAAATAACACTAGTAAGGTCTCGCTTGCTGCTCTATAATGCAATTCTAGGAATGATATCAATTCGATGCTAAGAACCAAGTGAGTTTATAAGAATGAATGTGAAGTGAGGTAGTCAAGCAAATGTACTACAAAATATTATTTTAAAGTTTCATATACTGATGGAGGCGCCTGGTACGCCCTGAATATTATCGAATGATGTAGATTAGTAAAGGGGATAAAATCCCCCAAGCTTCTCAGCCTGGGAGTAGGAAACAAACGGAAAATCTTCTGGCAAATAAAGAATATTGTTTTACCAATATTGAATGTTGTTTACAGAACGTTCGGGTACCGGGTCATAAGGATGAACTAATAAATAAAACGTGTAAGGTTGAGTTGCTGTTCCAATAAACAATGGCCACATTGTTTGCGATGCTAGCAATGATATCAAAGCGATGCACAAAAAATAAAACATTCCCCCTACCGTAAACAAATATGCACAACAAGAATGCAAAACATCTCTTCCGGTTAGACAATAATCCAACGATCAGATGCAATCTGCCACGGCTCATCGGTCTGGAATAATGGAGGCTGGCTCTTAGGGGAGGGGTGAGTGTGAGTGTGTGTTTTTGTTTGGCAAACCATCTTCTGTCCAGCAATAAATCAACGTCATGGTGTCTTACGGATCAGCAGTTTACCGTAACGATCACTTCCGATGATCTCTATCGCTATGGGGGCCTGGGAGGAGTCATCCTTCAGGTGAAACACAGGCGAATGTGTTTCCATTTAATCCGGATTGTGAGCTTCCCATATTTAAGGACCTTTTTCTAAGAACTACCTCCCAGGTCCTGCCTGTGAAAGGGACAATGGCTGCTCGCACACAATCAACACACAATCGCCCATTCGGTTCCCGGGGGGGATGAACCCATGTAGGGGATGGTTTGAAGGAGTTTTTTCTTCTTCTTCCACCCCGATCGGAACCACCCGATACGATGCGCTTCATTTGAAATGCAAAAATGTTCATAAAATTCGATTGGATTTACTTGTTTGCAAGCCTTGTACGGTAGACTGTGCAGGAAGCCGGTAGCTTTTCACTTCCACCCCAACCAGGACTCTCCAGTATGTTTGGCATTTCATCACAGTTTACAATCTTACCGCATTAATCTTTTCCATTTTCTGGATGCGGGAAGAGTTAACCTTTACCAGTCTTATATTTTGTTGTTGCTGCTGTTGTATCAAAATATTTACAAAATCAAACGAAACAAAGAAAAAAAAAAAAACACCCCAAAGGGTAAAATGGGGTTGGGCATAGGTTGATAGGCGAGTTTTTGTTTTATCTTGTAACTCCTTGATGTGCTTTACGGGCTGAAAGGATACGGCCAGCTGCCTTACCGTTTGTGATTTGGCTTTCACAAGAGATAGGATTACAATTCGACTTTTCCCTCTCCGCCATGTGGGACGGGCGCTTGTGGGAGGTTTGTTTACCTTCGAACGCTCGACAGTGTATTGTACCGCTGGGATATTTTGGTGCATAAGAAGGCATCCCGGATTACGACATCAGCCGGATACTAGTTCAGAAGCAGCTCGAGTGGCTTTTTCCCGGGACTGTTTAGAAATAATTCAGTGACGGGAGCTAGGCTGTGCTCTGTGGAGACAATCGGTGAACCAGGTGACTTTCCTTGCTGGTTGGGTGTGGGATGAAATTATCGTTTTTGTTTGTTTTCCATTTACGGGCGGATTGCATTTCATGCTTACCCGGGTTGGGTTAGGTTGTACATTTTACCCCCTTATACACAATTTCAAGTCCACTCCATCCATCATGGCACACGTGTATGGGTGTGGGAATTGTTCTCTCCCTAGGCAGGATAGAGTTCAGCAAACGATCGCCTGGTTTGCTTCACTTTTTTGTATGTTGAGCGACGATTCGCTGCTTGTTGGCAATTGAATTCTGCGGTCCGGATGAATGGGCACGGTACGTGTGTTTTTTTTGCTTTCCGGGCAGGATTAATGGCATGTGCATGATGGTCAACCTGCTGGTAGCATTAGTCACAAAACTTTCACGTTATGCAATTACGAACCGTTGGACGAAATGGAAGGTGTTCGTACACCAGTTCCACGAGCTGGCATAATGATTCTAACGTACGAGCATAAAAAAGTACCACAACGGGATAACTTAAATGAAGCGGCCTAGCGTCACCATACCTTGAGCATGGTCTATTTTCTCGGTCTGGTTCGTTCCGTAGGGAATCTCAGCGATCGCTCTCCGTGGAGTAAGTTATGCAGTGGCGTTTTTGTTTTGTTTTGCATCATGTACAAATAAATGCTTTATTTTGTAGTTGTTTTTATCACTGTCGTTGGTACATGGGTACTGCTATGCTGAGAACCGGTCTTCACCACACAACACCGATAGTAAAGTTGTAGTTTTTCACGTGAAAGTTGTTGTTCGTGCGCCGGTTAGAAATTTCTCACCTTCAGCGCACGGCATGAAGCTTCCCTATTCTTGGAATGCTTTAAGCAGTGCACTCAACCAGGCTGAAGGTGTTCAATCCAGGCAGGATGCATGCGGCTCGCTTCATCCACTTTCGTTCGCCATCCACCGGCGTAATCGTGGCCCGTTGGGAAAATCCATTATGGCGACCGCCAGTAGCTGGTGGGATCATGGCAGTATAGACTTTCATTTTTGCTGCAATGTTTCATGAGTGGATTTTAATTGAAACCGGCAAAAGGCAGTGTTTTGTATACTCAGGGGCATTAAAGCTGTCGGAAAAATAATGAATTGACAGCGGTATGGATCGTGTTTTGTTTTTTCGTGTGTGTGTGTCAATATGTGGTTCAATAGCCAGCAGGGATGGAGTAAGCGTACCGTGCACTGTTACTTAATGTGGGGACAGTGTAATTGTTTTTTTTGTTGGTTGTTTGTTGCTGTGGCGGATGGAAATCGATTAGAGTGTACATGATAGTTTCAATTGAGATCATAGAGGGTATTTCAAAAGCTTTTTGTAGAGTTGATTCCAATTAATGCAATGCATTTGATCGAAATTGATACAAGATTTAATATCCTTAATTGCGATAACAATGCACTTATATGAAAATATATGTTTTGATATGTTTTCACAGTGCTGTACAATTGTCAAAGCTCCTGGATCAATTTATAAGTTATTTTTTACATAATAAAAAAATATAAAATTAGTGGTGTTGTAATGAAGCTATTATTTTAGTACTTTAGAGTTCTATCTTTGTATCCTTGGTTTTTATATCGGTGCGCGTGGGTTGCGTTGCGAGTGCCATGTTCTTAATATTAATATCTGTTATCATTTCTCAATTATCTATTAAAAAGGTTATAAAAAAACATTACGCATTTGTTGCTTATGAAAGAATGATATTAAGAATGTGTTAAGTTTCGAAAACAATGTCAGTTTATGAAAATCTAGCTGACGTTGTCTAGCATTGCCATTTGTTACGCTCAGTACAATGCCTGAACTGAGATAATACTTGAGAAGAAATTGCTTTGAGAAAAAAGTCTTTCCGTTCTCACTAAGGTCGTCGGAGAGATGTTAAGTCAGGATATAAGGCTTATCACTCGCACATCGCTCTACGATGGACATCGCGCTTTTCTAATTATTGAAGACAGATAACTTAAGCGCAACGACAATTATCCGGATTGGTTACCACAATTAGGAAAAGAATAGAATAAAATTACAGGAAATGAATTGTAGGAATGAAATTATAATTCAAATTAGTTAGATAAATAAAAACTTTGATATAAATAAAATGTAAGGGAAGGCGGTTAGGCGAAAATTACGAGCTAGCAATCACAGTTAAACGTTGCGTCGGCGTTATGTTATGCGTTATGATATTCAGAAGTAAATTTAGCTCACTTGGTAAAGTGAGTTCTAGGGAGATACATGCGAGAAGACGTTAACCAATCTTCGATTTCAAAATCTTTTTCTTTTACTCATAGAAATTGTCTCGCTTGAATATTATTAGTAATTATGTAAATGTTTCTTTAAATATTTCAACTGTTCGATAGCACAATGATAATCGAAATCGAAAATAGGGCGTAAAGGATATGTGTAAATGTTGTTCGATTGCACATAATACCCCTCACAAAACCAAGCAGATGTAAAATTATGCAATTTTAACAACCAGGTGCTATGTATAGCGCATTTGCATACAGAATACTCCACCACGGTATAATATGGGTAATTGTGTGTCTCTACTTGCAATTACTACATGCAAGTCTGTGAATGCTGGTGCATTCCGTTAACCGCCCAATCGTGATTATCCACAAAAGTAGGAGGCGTTAGTTTTAACACAACATAATGATCGAGTGCATTCGGTTGGGTTTGCCATTGGTATGCGTACGGTTGTGTCAAATTATCATAACAATTTATGATATTCATGGAGTTGATATTGGGAAAGAGGATTAATTTTGCAATCGCTCGGAAGGAATTAATATTGGAAAAACATGTTTACGAGCAGCACCCTATATGCTATTGATATTGAGTGATATGTAGTTTTAGCTGAGTGTCAGGAAATGCTAGTGATTGGATCGAGCAAGCTCGCTGCCAAAGAGGAAAATTATCTGAATAGTGGCACTGTAAAGTTTGCAATATTTGTACATAAATTACAAAAATTTATCGATTAACCTGAGAAACTGTAACTGACGAATTACAAGAAACAGCCAATAAGGGTTTCTAGCTTATCGATCTACGTTCCACTCCTGGGAATCACGTGGCATATGTGACAGATGGGACAAAATGTTGCTGCACGTACGGTGGATAAATCAATGATCAACTTCTTCCGTAATCTTCCCATTGCGGGTACCATCTCTCAGTTGGCATATTTTATTCCCCCGGTCCCCGAAGGCGAAGGTAACGCATACGTCGTCATCGATATGCAAATCATTCGATCGTAATTCCGTACGTGCGAACGGGGCAGAATCGTGCAGCAGCGCTTTTCGTCCTCGGGGGAAATAAACTTCTCCCGCTACTAGTTCTGCTGCGGTTGATAGGGGTGTGCTAAAATTTTCGGTACGATTGAACGACCCGGAAAGGTCACCAGTCAATGGTAGCCTCCCCGTAAGGGCTGACAGGGAAGCAGCTAACACGAACCCAAAGGCTAGAAATATCGTTTATGTATCAAATGACGATAAAAACATTAATTACGATCTTCGGTGGCAGTCGATTAACGGATTCCAAGGGAACTGATCGGGGGATGTTTCCCGGTGCACCAAAAAAGGACCGAGATTCCTTGTTGAAAGTAAATCGAAAAACGAGAAAATCCTCCAAGTCCACCGTCGTCCATCGTGCTGCCAATTAAGTGGGCAATCATGTGGTTAAAATAAAGTCAGGCAAAAGGCACCCGAAGTATGGGCATAAAATTGGATCGCTCGCAACAATGCTGCCGTTTTGCCATTAGTATTGTTATTACCGGCAACCACAAACCATCCCCGGCCAGTACTGTAACCCACATTCATGAGAACCATGATTTTCGATTATCCACAATCAGGCGAACGTGCCGAGACTGGGAAATTGCATGTCGAGGGCCTCCACCGGCTCCCGGGAGGGATGAGTTGTTTCGCTTGTTTCGAGTATTTGTTGTGTTCTTGAAGGTTCGTAAAAATGAGCAACTTACAGCGAGGGAAATTTGAGGTGAAGAAAAAGTGAGAAACGGAATGGGTTCCATTGTTAGGGAGTGCAATTTTTAGCACTTAAAGTGAGAAAGGCATAACAGCAACTATCTAGCTTTATGGTTTATATGTGGTCTAGGGATTGCAACAGACATACATTGATTATTAAGCAGCAATTCGGTGAGACACCTTTAAAGTTCTAGTCATTTTGACTTCGGCATCTCTCTATCTGCCTTCCTGTTTACCTGATTGTTCTCTTATCTTTTTCTTCGTTCTGCTTTCTTTGATTTTCTAGTAGTTTAATCTGGTATAGTTATGTAATTTTTTAGGTGAGTAATCGATTGTATAGCATTAGAGGCAATTAACTTTAAGGAAAAAGATATAAATAAAAAAACGAGTTTGATATACTTGCCTTTTTACAAAAATATATATTTATGATTCTTGGATCCCATTTACATCACGTGACTTCCTTTGGGATGTTAATAGACACACATTACACGAAGAAAAAGAACCATGGCAATTCAACAAATGGAAATTTTAATTGCTTCAATTTATTTATAAAACCAATGCGTTTAAGCGAAGTATAATTCATTTGTTCAATTTCCTCACATGATGTGGTCTAGCGATTGAGTTTAAGTTTGGCCATCTATGGCCAGGATAATTAACGCAAAAAAAATTAAGAAATAAGAAATAGGAAATAAAGAATTATATAAACCAAAATTTTATAGAGGACCATTTTATATTAGTTTTACAATGCTCGCGTACACGTCTTGAACTCGTGTCATCTGTTAGAAATCGTTGGACCTAAATTGTTTTTGTAGCCAGAATGAAACATGCCTCACTCACAGTATCATGCAAGCGAGAATAAATCCTTGCTGAATGGCACCAACCACTTCAAATGAATGTTGCCCTAAACATAACCTTCACACACGCCGTACCATACGAGGGCATTTATATTTGGATCACCATCTTTCGGGACATTCTTTCAGAATTCAATACTTTGAATGCAACCATCAAGCTCAGAGCACTCACCGTGCAGGACACTGTTCCGTTTGAAATGCTTCAAAAATGCAGTCAATGGTAAGACATTTGTGAGTGGAATAGCCGTCGAAATGGTACTCTCACTGCTGGTCCGTCTTGTTACTGCCTCTGTATCCCACCACCTGTGTACGATGGATCGCAATCGTATGGGTAGTTTGCAACAAGCAGGAGCCTCAAACCGAAATCGTCCAGTCCAGACGATCATCCGGAACGTGACTCCATCATCTTCGGACAGCGAGTTATTCATTTTGTCTGTTCGTCCGGGTGAAAGACCCGGCTTTGGCTAGCGCTAGCACGGGTCAGCCATGTATAAGCGGAGCAAAAATAAAATCCAATTGCACTTTGACTGTTGGACCGTGTGTCGTTTGGGCAGCTGGGGAACATGATGGATGCATCACTTGCACCGCTTGATTGCACCGAATTGCAACAGATTTTTGGTCAAGTGCCGAAAGGCACTCATCCTCTTGGTGTACAGGTGCTGACTGCTCGTGAAACCAACGGACCGGAATGACCATACGGCTTCTCGTTCTCGAGCTCCCCTACGAAGAATATGGCCATAAAATTGGTGTGCGGCATACGGAAAAGCTTAAAGCAATTGCAACCACTGAGGAAGACTGATTTCTTGTGTCAGTTAAAAATGTGTGATGTCTGAAAATTGCGTTTCGTCTGCTTTCTTGCAACCATATCCCAACGGGTACTCTATTCCCAAGCCATCTGCTAGGATTGTTGGATCACCCAGGACTGGCTTACTTTCGTCCGGTTCCTTTTAGTGCTGCTTTGCATGGCGCGAAAACATAATGAGTTGCGAAATGGCATTCCACTCGCCGTGGGGTGAAGTTCCAACGAGTTGGCTGAGCTTGATATACAGCGATCACTTTATCATGTGAGGCGACACAAACGCTTTGGCGATGGCATCGGCCCTTCGGGTCGGATGAAAAAGGCGTGCGCGTTGTGATTGGATCAAATATTTCACCCGACACGGTGTACGATCTTGGCGGTTACGAGTCGATGCAAAAGTATGGCAAATGTTGGTTTGAAAGCAAAAAAGAGGGAAAACGCATTGTTTCGTTTTGTCACGAGACGGCGTTTTCCTTCCTAGCTGCGGCGGGAAAGGATATGACACTTTGATACGTTCTTTTCCGTCACCAACGCCGGATTCGGTGTTGATCGCGTGTACGCTGCCGTTCTTTGCTCCACAGCAAAGCATCCAAAGTCCCAGTGAGAGCTGGCTTTCAATTCATCTTCACTTGGGTAGATTTCCTTTTTTTTTGTGTGTGATGGTGATCCTTAAAGTTCCTCGTTACGGACATTTTTTCGGTGTTGTCTCGCACTGTGGAGGCAGCACGGCCGCCTCGGTAGCATCCCGGTGGGTCTGCCTGTGATAAATGGTACGACATTTATTTTGAGCTTCATATATATTTCATCCATCTGTTGCCCCTCAATTGCGGGACGGCAGAAAAAAGTTGGGGCACTGGGAATGATTTTTGATGAAGCGCATGCACAACGAACGAACGTTTGTTTTTGTGTTTTGGGATAAAAAGTGTGTTAGTCCCCTATAGCACCATTCGGCTGCAAAGCTACTGTACGAATGATCGAAACAAATGTCACAGTAAGAGCAAGAGATATCAGCCAGAGTGTGTTTTAATAGGTTTCGTTTTATGTGTATTGTTCAAAGGTCGCATGTTTTCAATGAAAGCATTTTCCTAAATAACGTAATATTGCATTGAATATTATGAGAGTACTTCTTTTGCGTGGATTTCCTGTAGTTGCTACGAAAGGAATTCTCTTTGTTTTTTACTTTAATTATAAATTAGTGCTGTCAAACGAATAAATTTCAAGCTCTCGCGGTACCAGCACTAATTAGAAACAGTTGAGACTTTATAGCATAATCTTGCCTCGGTTCTGTGTACAACTTGTTTTTGTTTTAGTCCTCCTCCTGGTACACTCATCAGAACCATTCTCAATGGGCTCCAACCGTGATGAGCTCGAGGGCTCTAGCGAAGATAATCTACCGCTTCGTGCCGAAAAATTATTTGCTCGGACAGTGCACATAACACAAACAGCAACAGTCGTTAAGGAATAGCGGAAAGCTCACGGAAAAGCATGTAGTAGGAGATAAATAAGATAAGAGAAAGAGAAAGAAAGAGAGTGAGAGAAATAGAGAAAAGAAAAATCAACAACCCAACCGGTGGAAAAGAATGCAGAAACAAATGCACCACTTCCTTAACGAAGATTGTTTGAAAGAAAGTTGGCATGATGATTGGGTTAGAAATATAAATAATAACGAAAACTTCTTGAAGATCGTGAGATACCGCGATTTGCGCGACTGGAGCAACAAAGCAAAAGAGGAGAGCAAAACAAAAAAAAAAAGGAGTAACAATCATGTGAAAAATGTAGCATCAAAGAGTAGCGCCCCCGGGTTCAAACGGGCCCAAGGGATCCCGTAGGAAAGTGGCTTCGAGGAGGTCAAGATTGTGAAACTTTGTGCCGGGAATTTCGGTGTTTGGAGATGAACAGAACTTAAGCATTAAGGGAAGGTAATGGGCGCTTGAGCGTGGGTTGAAACAAAGAAAGCGTAAAGAGGGCATGGGGAATGAGAGAAAAAAAAAACACACACACACACAAAGGATCTGATGATGGAGTTGCTGTTTTCTCATTTGTTTCATATTATTCTAGCGTGCGGAAAAGTTTTATGAAAATTCCGAACAATAGCTGAAGAGTATCGGATGGGAATGGGAACGAAGTCGGTTAAAAGAGTTACTTCAGCGGTGCTTGGTGTCGAATGCGAATAACGAGCTAACCAAGTGCTCCGGGTTTAATGAAAATTGAGCTGGCCTGTGATGAAGCTTAGTACGAAGCAACTATTTTGTATTTCATTTAATTACCATTTTCTTGTATTTAGGAAATAGTGTGTACCCGATGGTAGATAAGATTTGAATGTTTCGTTAAATACATAACATTAGACCTTTAACACTTTGAGACATAAGACATAAGAGTTTTAAACTAATTTTTAAATTCATTGTTGAGCACTAATTACCATGCTACAGTTTCTTCCCTGGCACAGTGGTTTTTAAAGAAGATGTTGCATTTCCTAATGTGCCATCCATATTTTTTCCGATACTTTCCTGCACCATTAGCGGAGCAAAAACCTTTAGCGGTGGTAATAAACTGTGAAAATAAGCAACCAGACCAGCCGCTAACTGTTTGCTAAGAGCACCGTTCAAAGACATAATAATTCACCATTCTTATCCAGCACGACCTTCATCTCTGCCGGTACGAGCCTACCATACGGCAGAAGTGGAACGACTAGAGAAAAAAAAAATCACGAGGAAAAACTCATCCTGAAGAACCACTGTTACCACATTCATGTTTTTTTTTGTTGCTCTCAGTCCCTACAGAAACGCATTAACATGGCAGCAAATGCTGTCCACACCCAGTGGTATGGTACGTAGCGACAAGATGGTAGATAATTGTTTGCAGAAAACAACTGTAATTTATTATATTTATGAACTTCCATCGTGTAAGGCGATTGTTTTGGAGTTGTTTTTTCTTCCACTCCTACTTCTTTTTGTTGTGCTGGTGCTGTTAGTGTGCTGGGATGCTGGATACGAAACGAGCCACTTTGGATTGTTCGTTGTGGTTAAAACATTGTTTCACTAAGCGAGGCTTATCGTGGCCACACTTTATAGAGTCTGTCGCTGCCAGTATGGGTGGCTGTGTAGAGACTGTAGCTTTAGTTAAAATGAGTGATAATCACATGCTGTAGTTGCGCTGTCACTGGATGGCTGATAAAAGCGTTTAAAGTTTAATAATAATGTTAAAGAAAACGGTGTTGTTGGAATTATAATTTTTATTGTAAGAAAATTTCCTTATGAATTTAGAAAATTATATAAATAGTAAATTTAATAGTGACTTAATAAAATACAAGCTTCAAATATTATTTATTATTATTTTTTGTAAACGCAACAAATCATTATATTTTGAACAATAAACCGCCTAAAGTTATGCAATAGAAATTACATTCATACGGGGCTATGATGACCTCAGCCAGATTTTTAAAATGTGTTTTTAAGTTTGATGGCTGATATCTTCCAAGATTTTTTTACAAACTGCCAAGCAAAACTAGTTCTTGATTTAAAAATTAGAAAGTAAAAGGTTAGACAAGGCCCTCTGTTGAGAAAATGTGCTGCACGAGTTTCACATTCTGAGCGCTGTCGTGTTTATCGTGTTTAATTATTTGAAATCGTTCGAAGGAACTAGCTACTAGTTTGGTCTTTCACCTATGTCCTACGCTGAACATACTCTGGAATATAGGGGCCTGATGTTGGCTTGTGCCTCGGCCTAACTCGTTATCTCGTATTACCATAGTTGTGCCCAGCAGCTCGGGAATAACTGACCCTAAATTTATTAATTTTTATATGACGAATCAATTTTGAGCATGCAATAACATACTGTATCTAAGTTAGATGCATTCCGTTTTACAAACACGCATTCTACTGTTCGGATTTCTTCCTTCTCGCCTCCAATTTCCTTTTCCACTTTTCAGAATGTAAATGCTCAAATTTTGACATAAGCCAGCCAAGTTTTTCTAGCAGATTTTATGAAAACTGGAACAAAATTATGGATCTAACACGCAACCGAATAAATTTGCACATTTACCTAATAATTTTTAACAGCTTAGTTTGTAACAACATCTTTTAAAAACAACACCCGAATTGAGGTGTTGTCAACGAGCAACGTTAAAAATT
>KI422505.1:79400-110412 GCA_000473375.1 Anopheles culicifacies
ACGATACTACACAGGTAGTGGGGATACGGCACTCGTACGCACTTTTTACACTTTGCACTCATACAGCTACGTTTCACTACTTGTAACACCTTGATACGACAGTCGCTGACCTATCGGCCTTGGATCCTTATCTGTTACTTGTACGGAGCGTGTCAGAAACACATCCGATCCGTACGGCGGTTGGAGACGTTAGATAGATAGATGCTGGTTCACAAAGTTTGGTAAAGATTACATCAAAATATGCGTACAACCGGTAACTTTTGCGCTTTTATGTTACTTAGTAAGTCCTTCCTTAGCTTTGTGTCCATAAGTAGGAATAAGTTATCCGACTCAACCCCGTTTAGATAGAGCCTCCCGATGATAGATATGATCAGTGAAACAGTAGAAGACAACGTGAAAGAACAACCGACCAGAGTGGACAATGCAATGCGCTTGCGGAAAACTTTGTCGTTTGTGAACCACCTCGCTGGCAGGATGGCGAGTGAGAGATTGTCAAATTTAATATTAATGCTTGGTGCAGCTCTCTAACACACCGTTAAACACTGCTGCGCCGTACGTGCGAGTGTTTGCTTTAGTCTTCGACAAACCCGAAATATGCATCGAGCGTTCATATGTTTCCGGGTGAAACTTTCGCTGCCGAATGGTCCATACATTCTGTCGGCTTTACTAGTTTGTGTCAAATGAAGCTGGGGAAGCGAAAAGGTGGCTTGAGATCGAATAGAAATGCTGCCGGTAGAATTATGAAGTTTTCACCGTCCGTGCCCGAAACGACAGTTTTCGGGGCGTGTAGCATTTCCCGGTAATCTTGTGCGAAAGGTTTTTATCGTGCTGGTGTAAAACTTACAAGCCGCCGCATAATTCATATAGCTTGTGCGCATAACTTCGATCTGCTCCGGATGGGCTTACCGGTCGGGTCGAGGTGTATCGTTACGTACTGGTGTTGGACACACACCCAGAACGAATGCTCATAAATTTTTCATACCGACGGTAGTTCAAACATTACGCCGTGTGGTGTGTTGATATTGATAATAAAAAAATGTTGTCGATGTGTGTTTTCGAAAACGTGTATATTGCGTACTATGAATATTTAATTATTTTATATTTTAATACTCCAACCATACGTACGGCCGTTAGAAGAAAATTACACAAAGTAAAGGATCGTTGCATACCAAGCAAGACATGGGCACTAAATGGAAATTAGTGGTATGATAAATTGCTCATGAATTTGGTAATTAAACCTAGATTGTATCCCTCACGCATGGCAAGCATTCGGGGAACTGTTTTCGCCGATCGACATACACACATGTGGACTGCTCGAAGTTGCAGTGGAGATAAAGTTTCCTAGGGAACAAATCAATGCGCGCCGGGTTAGTTAAGAGCGTTCTTGAATAAATATGAGACATTTACGATCACGATACACGTCCGAAACGTAAAGTACCACGAACACCCGGGCCGACACAGTACACGACAGGCGCAGGGCCACCGAAGCTTTGCACCAAAAACCCCAAAATGTAAGCGTGTAAGTTTGCAGCTAACGAGAAAGCTTTTAGATTAATGTGCAATTTCATGCACCAGCTGCTTTTGGTACCCGATAGCCTCCGGATTGCGGTATGTTTTTCTTCCGGGCTCGGGAACCTCTGCGACACAGTTTTAGCTGGGCGGGGGAAACCGATGGGAAGAGATCTCCTTGGAAGATCTCGGGAAGTACTGATGTTACAGTTTCTCGGAATCATACACACATACGAAGCTCCCACAAGACACGAGAAGATGCAGGGCGGAACGGTTTCGTAGCACTACACCATCACGCTGAGTGTTTCCTTTTGCTTCGACGCGATGGAGTACTGTACCGTGTCTTTCGGTGAGCAACTCTGCAGCAGCGAAAAATGACATCGTCATTGGTTAGTGCTAGCCTATTTACAATGGCAAACGTTTCGTCGGAATCATGTTGCTCCAGCATCAGGCACCACCAGGCAGTAACATTAGGTGAGACCTTAAGTGTTGAGAGTGACAAATTTTACACCGACATCCAGGCCGGTTCACCTCGGCAGCGTTGGGATGGGTGAATGTGAAACCTTTTGTTTGCACTATAAATGGGAGCCATTAGAGCGAAATGCATGTTTCAAATGGTGAATAATTAACTGATAGCAATGATGGCGAATTGGCGTAGCGAACAGTGCTGCTTCTTGAAGAATCAATTACAATACGTTTGCTCTTTGTTTTACATGCACCTTTTTCCAACTCAAACGTATGAAGTTGAAGTTTTTCTATGCAAAAATAAAATCCCGATGTACGCTTCAAAAGTAACGCAAACGAACAGTTGCACCGGAAATGATGTTTGCGTAGTCGGTGCTGCATCCGGTAGCGGGATGATTGGATCACAGCTACGCCAGGAGTATCTGACGGGTTTCGGAAATAAAAGCCGAACCAATGAGTATGGCAGGTGAGTTTAGCATAAAAGCGGACGGTATAGGGAAGAGATTCATGTCATGTGTCATGGCTGTTTTCGTACGTTTTTTTTTTGAGACACGTACTACCATGACTGTGATGTTTGATCTACGATGTGTTTCGCCGGAATGGAATGTCACAGTCTTGAAATAGTGAAATAACCAAATGTGTATGTCAATCCAAATAAGGCATAGCTAGGTTTTCATGACATACCAAGAGATTGCATTCGTTTGGAGATGCATATGTGATAGATACGTGGACGGAGTTTAAAAAGTGCATAATTTTGTGGATTAAACTAAATAGGAAAAGAAAACATTCTATTTAGACAAGCTTCAAATCGGTTCGAAAGCTGTCAAACGCGTAACGTAACATAACGTTTTATGCTATGTGAATTGCATACTTTGAGGCGATTTTACTTGAAGTACAGCAGAAGTCGTTTTAGTGACAAAATTGCAATATCCTTGTTTTGGTAAAGAAAAATAAGTATAGAACGTTTTAAAAATTACTTAAGATGCTTTAAATTTAGTATGCCACAAATATGTATAAATGTAACTGAAATATAAAAGACACGAACAGCTTTTTTCAAATATCGAATATAATAGCATTCACATAAAACTGTTATACCCTACCGTCATGCACAGTACTGGACATTAAACCTACTCCTCTGTTTTCGTGCCGGAAAACAGTAACCGTAGAGCAAGATTTTTCACTCTCAGTACCAACACATCACGTACAATCCATTCAAAAGCTTCTTGTAATGAGCACACTCCACAAGTAACCCAATCCACAGCTTTTAACGCTTCCACGTCCACGTAAATTCGCATCTCGAACAGCTACCAAACATCTACGATGGTTCGAATGCATGCCATCGAAACGAGTGAGGAGAGCAAGCCAAAACCAAACGGAGCGTTATTCTGTGTTTGTGTTTGCCTCGGTATGGATTGTACATAGTAGCTTGCTCTTCCATATCCTTTCTAGACCTTTTTTGCAGAACACAAGAAACCGTACCGTTTGCGATACCAGAATTTTTGAGACGAGCCCGGAACTATCCACGGCACATGGCCATGGTCTTACGCTCGATGGGTTAAACCACACGGCAACACAAACCACTACCGGCAAAACGGGACCGGGTTTTACAGATTTTCCGAAAGCTTTTTCGGTACACATTTTCACGTTTCCACTTCATTTATTTACGCTCCGTGGCGCATTCGTGTGTGAGAGAATGTGGCCTTAACAACAACATCCCGTACACCCTCCCCAAGGGTAAAAGCAACGCAAAGTAAAAATCCATCTCGTACCGACCCCGGTCGAAAGATGACTGATTATGGGGATGAAATTGAATTGAAGAAGGGTGGGCGTCCGGTTTTGCTATTACACACGTATTAAAAGCGTATTTCGGGTGGAAATACGATGATCGAAGGATACAGATGTGCCGACAGGCCGAGAAAAGGCGTACGGATGTTGCTTACTCTGCCGCAAAAAAAAAAGAAGGGGAAAGTAATATGTTTTCGTTGGTATGCGGTTCAATACGTCCCGCAACTGGCAACGAAACATAATTGGTTGCGGTGTAAGTGACAATAATGGGCGATAATGGCAAAACAAAACGGTTCTGGTAGAATTTCGATCCATTCCTTTCCGGTGGTTTGCAGTTACTTTAAGATTTTCAGCTTTTAAAGGCACATATCTCAACTTTACGTCGCAACCAACTTTAACCTCCGCATTCCGGAAACCAATTTTCGTGGTTCGTTTTCAAAAGCTTAACCGTCGACCGTCCTTTAGCTCCTCGTGCAAGATGATGGATTCATGATCACGCAGGAAAAAACCATCGTCCGCCTTTGTATCAAAACCCTGAAGAAGATTCCGTACACTGGGGTGTGCCTGTTACGACCACAGCAAACACAGACAGCAAGTTACAGTCTTTCAGTTACAGGACGGAAGTTTCAGTCTGCTGGCACCGGGTAGAGTCGTTAATGGCGGTGGCGTTCGATAGATGGAAGACCGATACATGTCTTTCGTGTTGTTGCGTTCCGAGGGCGTGAGCCACGGCGGCTCCGGGCGATGATTGATGAGGAAAATGAATGGAAATGAAAGGATCAGAGCGAAGGGTATCGCTCATCGGTACCCACTATGCAGTCTATACCGTCGGTCGCTCGTGCAGTAGAAAACGGTGCAAAATGTACGATAAATTTTCACCCCAAGATTTATGGGAGTGTCGACCCGCATAAGTTGGCACGGTCGAGGTTTTGCTGCATTTCCGTTACGGCTCTCGATCATGTTTTTGTGTGCCTTGCTATATAGTTTTCTTTCATTCATTTAGGAAGGGATTGTTTGAAGTGTGCCGAAAGGTGAGAGCAACCTAATTTAGGAGGTGATGAAAACCATTTGCGTGATGTTCATATGGCTCGGGGAAAAATACACGGGGCTCTTTGGCTGTGTAACGTCCTTAGGAAGAAAAAAAATAAAGGAAAGAAAAGCCCAAACAAACGTGAGTTGAAGTGACTTTTAAATGTTTATTAAACAATTTATTTATAGCTTTCTTTTCAACTTTTCCTTCCAACAGTTTTTTTCCGCGCTTTGTTTTGTTTTCCTTTTTTCATGAATGGTCTCACTTGCTCTCTCTCTCTCGCTCTCTCTCTCTCTCTATTTTCCTTTTTATTTACCTTCCTAGATAATCTTCCATTAGTTTACATTCTTTTCCATTTCCTCAAGAAAGGTTAGCTTTGGTATGCTTAATATTCGTTATTTCCTGTTCGCTCGTCACTCTCAACATTGATCCATTTGTACAAGCCCGCAAAGGTTATGCCAACGTTCACTTTGGTCGCTTTTTGTCAATATTTTTCATCGCTTACGATAGTTTTCGCTACAAAAACGGACTTCATTTGGCATTCAGTGGAAATGAGTGGTTGTGTGGTTGTTCATGACGGACGAGAAAAAAAAATCTTGAAAGATGGTGGTAATGTGGGTTGTAAAAGGGTTGCTTTACCCCATTCTCAACCTGTATTTCGGTTGTTTCCTTATCGGTCACTAAGATTTACTTGATTGTGGTACGAACCTACGAGCCTATGGTTGGGGAGTTTCTTTTTCGGGCTGTTTGTAGCTAAATTTGTTAAATTCTTTCGATCGTATTCTTTTGTTACATGACAAATACACTACATATAATACAACGCTTGTTTGTGTGTGTACGTTCGCTCCAGCGTACCATGTGGTAGCGATTATCTAGAATTTGTTCAAAGGTATGCTACTTTACAAACTATTTTCTTAGCTAGCGATTGGGTAGTTCACGTAACGTGGATTTGTTTTTGTCGACTAAACATTCCACGGTTTGTTTGGGAATCATTTAATCGCATTACTCAACGTGCCGAAGTCCATCACAAAAATAACCAGAGTAACTAAATGGCACTCATACATGAATGTAAATAAAGGCGATTTTTCATTTATTACCACAACCACATAAAACAAGAGCCACCCAGTTCAGATTCGGTTCATAAATAGTGTGGCTATTGATCAGCACCCATTACCAGAACAATTCCATCTGGTATGTAAATGTGCGTTGAGCACAACCATAAAAAATGGCGCACCCCTATCTTTGACCAATTCGCGCGCACTCCCGGCCAACACATTCTTGGGAGGCATAAATCTGCTTTAATCATTGTGGCGTGATAAATCAATCAGCTGTCCATTTGGGTCTCCTGCACGAACAGAGAGATGCAAACTACAACGGTTTTCCCTTTGTTTTGTGATGTTTTTTTCTTCTTCTTCTTTATACATTCACTTTGCATACATGTTGGAAAACATGGAACGGTGATTTAATGTGTTTATGTTTTGTTACAAACGTGCACCAACCCCTATTTTCGGCTCTCGGCAGTACCGAGGGTTTGGGGTCGGTTGGATGGTTGGATAGTTAAAGATGATGGATGGAAATGGTGTGCTTTCGCACGGACAGGCAGGTGACGCGTGGGTGATAAAACGTGGGGAATTATTTCACCTCCGCCCCTCGGTTGAACGGGTGAAGGATGGAAGAAGAACGTGACCCAAATGGAGGCATTCATTACACTACTACGTCTCTATGTACAGAATGTTTGAATCGGTTACGCATGCAATGTATGTACGTACATTCGTACGTGCTGTACGTTATGTGTGATTAAACAAAAAAGAAAAGAAAATAAACAAACAATGCATTCAGGTGTGAAAGCGATAATGGTGTTGCGCTTGGAGGGGATAAACATTTGCTTTGAACAACTTTAAGGATTTTGCTGCCTCTGCTTTGATGAAGTAATGTGTAATCAAAACAAAACAAAAGGGGGGCAATTGTACGGTTGGTTGCACATATTATTGTTTAAGCAGGGCTTCAATATAAATATATCACATTTCGATTTGACGAGTTTTTCTCTCTTTCTCTCTCTCCATAGTGTTGGCAGTGGAGAATACAACAAAGAAAAGAAGTGTTCTTATGTGTGTGTGTGTGTCACAGTAGAAAAAATGATCGATTGCAGTCCCATTAACTGAGCAGCTGATTGATTGTATCACTCTGGTGGAAAGGAGTTGAAAGCCAACCAATAAGTCTCATGAGAAAAAGTAAAATTTGAAAACATTTTTCCCAAGTTGATCGAGTGATGATAATTCTTTAGAACAATTCTCCACACTGCGATATCGCGTCTCATTTAAACCGTTTCGTTCCGTTGTAGTGTGTATCATTGCTACATGATAGTGTATGTACAGATTTACTAAGATAAGTTTACATCTACTTTACCGAATGAAGCTTTCGTCAAACGGTGCAATGGTTCCCTCAAATCTCGAAAAGGTTTTTATCGCTTAACGCGATCAGACAATTCTGTACAGTACAGGGTAACGGGTACACCGGCAACGGCATTCTAAAATGTTTAAGGTCATCTCTACCGTGTTTCGCTAAGTTTGATGCAATACTTTGTCTTTCTTCGCCTTACTGAATAAACCTGCTTGAGGATACCGAAACAAAAATAAATCCCTTTATCGAGGGATAAATTAACCGGCCGGATGCCATCTCTGTTCTGCGTTACGGCGACGATCAACGCTACCTGCATTACTACGGTTTGTTACTATGAGTTAGTGTGTGATATGCAATAAAATGGCGAAACTGTGTGCGCTTCGTCCTGTTTCGGTTCGGTTCGATGGTGCAATGCATACCTTCAGGCGCAACGCCCAACCACAGCTCAGCCAGCGGTCCAGTGTTCGGACGTAACCGCAGCCGAGAGGGCCCGACCGGTCGGGTGGATTGGTTCGATGGTGTGTGGAAGAGTGGGTGAATGGTCGTCGGCACTGGCGGCACTTCATCACGTACGCGGCCCGGAGTAGCGACAGTACGAGCGGCCGAGAATATCTTCCGGTGGTATCGATTGGTCGATGGGAAGCATTCCCTGGGCTTCGAGTTGATCCCGCACCTAGGAATGGAAGGTCGAAAACAGTTTGACGTGGTGTAACGTGGTGCAGGTTCCTATTTAAGTACGCGTTGACACCTTACCTGCTCCACCTGGCGGAACACTCGTATAAGATTTCTACCGGCTAGCTTCGCTATGTCCTCCTCGGTCCACCGTTCTGATTCTAGCAGTTCTGCGAACAGGTAAGGATACCTGGAGACATCCTCTAAACCTTGCGGTACTCTGCAGAAAGAAATAAGCGATCACGTTACTGATAACTCGCTCTTCTCATCTGCAATTGTTTCACTTACAAATTCACCCCATCGTATCCGGCTCCAATCCCGACATGGTCAACACCTGCCACGTCTCTGATGTGATTAATATGAGCTGTGGAGGGAAGGACATGCATATTTTGCTTAATTAACAGATTCTTCAGACATAAACACCAACAAAACTTTTTTCGTTTTGCTCTAGCAAGATACTGGAAAGCTTTCATTTTGGCTAGAGATTCAGAAATTTATAATCCAATTTGAACACCGCCGGACAGAAATTGAGTTGAGCTCGCATACATCAGCCATTTTAATGATCTCTTCTGGTCGTGTTTTTGAGAGCTTTCTCTATGCGCAGGACGTTTTTGTTCTAACCAAGGCTCAAAAGTCCTATACTATACTATGCTTGTCACCCAAAACCCGGTTGAGGTCTCTAGGTTAGTGAGTGGTTTTAAATTTCGGTACACTGGAGGCTTTCAGCCGAGCGTCGAGTTATTTATGGGAATTATACTCACCCACCACATCCTTCAGTGTTGCTTTTTCGCCGCAGCTCACAAAATGGGGATAGAATGCAACCATGACCAGGCCACCGTTAACGGCCTGCATTCGTGAGGTTTCAAGGTGTGCGTTCCGGGCACGGACGGAAGATGGCCAACATTGGTGCGGTGACGGCAAATTGCAAGCGGAAATTGGTTTTCCCGGGATTGAGGCGTGCCATAGTGTGTGTGTGTTTTGGTTTCGGTTCGGCATGTCGATGAAGCAGGAGCGATTCCATTCGTTTCGTGTAGAAGCAGTAAAACAAAATAAATAAAAGTAGGAAAATGCATTAAAGAACCAACACAGAAGGTGACTTTTTTTTTGCCTGCCTGTTTGAACCCGGTCACATTGTGATTGTCCCTGCAAGTTCCACCAATATTCATAATGAACGCACACACCTACCCATCATATCCCAAATGCAAAAAAGCAGACGCTTTGAGGTGAGTGGTTCCCGTTCACACTGAAATATTCATATTTTTGTGCTGATTTTTAATTAATTTCGTGTTATTCTTTTCCAAATGGTTGGCGATTTCAATGCCGCTGATGAAGAAGTGGCAAAAGATGTGGTAGTTTTTACTCTGTGTGTGTTTTTGTACGCTGTACCACGGAACACCCGAGGCAGTCTCTAACACGAGACAATTTCAGCGCAAGAAGCACATGCCGTCCACACAGTACGGCTATATTAAATTTCATCAAATTATGCAAATATTTTGGATCGTCACCGGCGGCTAGCTAGTGCGTCCGGCGTTCTTGGAAGCACCGTGGTCTCGATGAATAAGAAACTTTTTTTTGAAAATCCAACAAAATAAAAGGGAAACATAATATCCACCGGACAGACCAGAGACAATCTTGCACGCTTGGTCGTGATTAATAAACGCGACCGTTTTGGTGAGGGGTTGCGAACGCTCGTGCTAAATTATTTCTGTATGGACAGCGTCTCGTCTATGGGAGCACAATATGGGATGGATTTTCATTTTAATTTGCTACCCCGGCTAACTTCATTAGCGCTTGGAGGCGGGCACTGGTACGGTAGGAGGATGTTCGAGGGCACAGGGGTTTTTAATTGGATCACACCCACCAACCTGAACATTTGGGCACATGATTTGAAGTAGAAGCATACTAGAACTTACGATTCGCTTCAGCACATGGTCCGGAACGTTGCGCGAGCTGTTGCAGATAGCATGGGCGGAAGAGTGTGAGAAGATGACCGGTGCCTTGGACGTGGCCAGTGCATCCAGCATTGTCGGTACGGATACGTGCGACAGATCCACGATCATACCGAGTCGATTCATCTCGGTCACCACGAGCGTACCGAAGTGTGACAGCCCCCCGATGTGGGGTACGCGTCCCGGCTCATCAACTTTGCAGCAGTCTGCCCACGGTGTGTTGCAGGTGTGGGTAAGTGTGAGATACCGGGCGCCAAGTTGATAGAAGGTCCGCAGTACACCGAGACTCGTACCGATCGAGTGTCCACCCTCGATCCCAATCAAACTGGCCAGCTTGCCTGACCGATGACTGTCTTCGATGCCTGAAATGAATTTTAGAATATAAAAAATAGCGATTTCATATTGGGAGAAAAAATAAAATAAATGTATAATTGCATACCCTAAATGTAACTGATATTACAAGTACATAATTTTAATGAAATTTAAAGTTTGAATGAATGAATTTGAAAAGCAATTAATTACTTAAGAGCGTTGCTTACATATTAAATTAACATTTTAATGGAATTGAGAATCTAAATAAATTAAAGAATTTGAAAAGAAGCTAACTGTGTAGAAATGTTGCTAAAAAATTGCATTCATTTAGGCGTTTAAATCAATTGAACGTTTTAAACGTACCAATATAATTGAAGTAATTTCTATTTGCAAGTATGCTATCTTAAAAGTTTCTAACAGTTTTGAAATAACAGGAAAATAAAGACGATTGACAATTGTACAATATCGTATATACTCACCATCGGCTGTCGTAACTAACGCCATGTGCTGCGGGTAAAGGTTTACTAACCGTCGTATGAGATCGATCTGTTCCAGCGTTAATTGCACTGCGTCCAAATGTTGCGACGAGCAAGGCGCATAGGCCGACCAAAACTGTAACCGAAATAAACATCGTATAACAAATACAAAAAAAAACACAGCTTAATAGAACCATCCATAAACGGAAGCTTTATGATAGGGAGTGTGTGCGTATGATTCGGTCACAGAAACCACACACCACAACATGGCAGTTGTAGAAGCCGGCAACTGACACGGACAAACGGAATGAAACGAGCAGATCAAACATTTACCCAAACCAGCTCACGGCACGCAATCACGGACTGGTCGTAAATTTTTGCAGTACTCCGCATCGGAAGCAGGAAGTCGATATCCGCAGCGGGAGCCAGTTAGTAAAGCACCGAAAAGGAACTCGGTGCTTCGTGCACTGGGTGCTATTGCGTGTAAAATGATTTACGCGAGTCTGTTTGCTCTTCCTGCTCAGGAGCTCGGGGGGGCAGCGGGGAAGCGGGCACCGAAATCATAAAACATAAAGTAAAGCGTCGGATGTGTTTTCCTATCGGGACACTGTACAGCATGTCGAAGTTTGTGGCAGTGCGACGACGGTAATGTGCGAAATTTACTTAGAGTTAATTGACTAGCCTCGCTGAGGTTAAACGGATTCCTTTTTGGACTCGTTTTTTCCTTCTTCTCCTAAAGAGCTGTACTGTAGTCTAAGAATTTTGCAATCGAAAAACTTTCAGCAAGTAAGATGGGGGTAGAGTAGAGAACCAGGCGCTAGTCTCATGACACTTTCCGATGATAAGGACAATCACGAAGCATAAAGATAACATTAGCAAAACCACCTTCAAACAAAACTTCGAGGGCTTCTATGTTTGACCTTTTTCCCCGACGCTCCGGCCCGTATCCTTTTGCGCTGGCACCGAGTCTTACCACTTCACTTGCAGGTTCAAATAGAGGGAGAGACAAAAAAAACAACGACCAGTGAAAGAGATGAAGTTCGTCCCGAGATTGAAAGAAGATTGGACCGTCATTGTCGTCTCAAGGGGACAATCAAGGCAGAAGTCGTCCCACTCGGCACTCGGTCCCAAAACCGGAAAAACGTAGCAATGCGGTGGCTGCCAGGAAGGGAAAAGGGACGAACAACAACGCTCACCCGCTCGGACACGGACTCGCCACAAAACCACGAAGGCTTGCACGAAATTGAAGAAGGTAGCTGACTGTGGTTGGGCTTCGTTTGCATAGTGCTTTTGCTTGGGTTTCTTTCCATTTTCCAGTGTTGCCCGGAGGAAACCGTCCGATTCTAACACCTCGCCATTTCTTGGGCAAGGTGTATTGTGCGTTGTGTGTGGGTGAGTTTTTTTTTTGTTCTCACTCGTGTGAAATGAATTATTTATTTCACTCTCGAGACGTGTGCTGGCCGACGGTGGAAGAAATGGACCGCTTCGGGCATTGGCCAAATGGCACCCAGTTAAAGAACTGGTGCTGAGAGACCAAACAAAGAGTGAATCATTTAATTTTTATAACCATCCTTCTGATTGAGCGTTTTATCTTCAATTAAAAGGGTTGAGTTTGTGTTGTTTTATTGCCTACGGAAGGACCGGTGCATGTCATGAGAGATAGAAAGCAAATTGAATCATTTTATTCTACAGTGGATTATGTCTGTTCTTGGAATTAGCAGTACGGAAAATGAGACGAGATGTGGATAGCCCTTAACCTTTCCCATGTTAAGAAGTTGATTGGTGTTATTTTACCTTCTAAGAAAACTGACTGGCGACTGAATTGTCACAGTTAAGTTGTAGGATCTTAGCCGAAGGAAAGATAGTTGTTGATCATAGGAGATATTCATTGCATAAAACTGTCCCTTTTTAACTCTGGAGAGAGATCCTGCTAATCCGTACAAAGAAAAGTGACACGAATTGGCAACACTGGATGAAACGAAACCGTCGAGCTTGTGCTGAATCTCGTGTTGCCCAAATATATTTTCGAAACTTTCTAATTAGCTTAGTTAAGGTAAGCTTATGTGATTAATTCGGTTTTTTTTATTATAACAATTAGTGATTACACATCTGATTGTGTGTATGCAATAATAACAGAAAATTACTGAGCCAGGCATTGCTTGGTATCAGTATAGCTCAGCAAAAATAGTTTATTATATTAAACTTATTTTGAGTTTTGTTCACAGATCCGCTACCAATCTCAATACAGTGGAGTATTAATTATTCATTATAATTAATTAATTATAATTATTAATAATATATTTTGCAAGGAAATAAGGGTTTTTTTCTAGAGTTTCCTTGTTTTATTATTCTTTGCATTATAATTGAAAAACGAGTTTTCTAAACACTTGAACGTCTCCTTTCATTTTCTAATGACCCTCTTTTTATAGCTTACATTGCTTTTGCATACGATAGATCAAATTTGCCATCGAGATCAGAGTTGTGCGAAAATAATATGAATGAGTAAGAGATTTAAATCTTTCTGAAGAATGATTTGCATTAACCATTAACAAAGTGGTATTAAAATTCTTTTGCTATTCGAGTCGCAGAGAGCTTAAACACTCTTTTGAGTATCGTTTAATTAATATTACTGTTAGAGAGTTTTTAATTATTACAAAGATTCGAATCGCGAAGAGTTGTAACGAGAGTAAGATTAATCGTAGTGATTTCAGAAGAGCTGTTAAAACTCTATGCTATTCAACCCTTCAAAAAGTTGTTTAATCCCTTTGTGAATTGAATCTTTGCTATGAAGAGTAAGAGCGATTAATTTAGTATCTTTTATGATGGAAGGGAATTTAGTATACATTTTTTTACAAAAATTTGAAAATTTTTTGACAGATCATCGCAGAATCGCTCTAAATTTTTGCAGAAAATTTAGCTCACTCATTACATCAATTGCAATGGCTTCATCATCGTAGAAGCAGAAACCACTGTCCGTGGGAGTCCTTCTCCACCGCAAACCGGTAAGGTGATAAAGAGGATGAAGTTTTCGTGTCGAATTTAAAGCATCGTGCAAAAACAAACAAGCTTACAACATAAACTTAACAACCGGTCAGGCATTACGATTCTGCTGCCATGCAATCCACCGATCCGATAAGGATGGTCAGTGATCGTCCCACCCATCCTGGCGTCCGTAAAAAAAAACAACCCCGCCAGCGGTGTAAAGCGGAAAAACTTGTTTTAGCTTTTCAACGGTATTCCATAAAATCGAAACACCACTGTCTTGTAAGGGATGTTGTGTGAGAGCTCACGCTGTTTTCTTACCGTTCGCTATCTGTAGCCGAGTGAAGCACGGAGCGAAATGAAAACAAAAAGCGAAACGATAGTAAAACGGTAAAGCTCGACAACATCCATCAAACCGTCAAAAGTTACTCCGGTGCTCTGGTACTGGCTGGACACACACATACACCGGAAGGGCACGGTGGAGGTGGGAAATTCGTTCGAAAATAGTCCGAAATGGGTGAGTTTTTATCACGTCTCCTAGACTGGAAGCCGGGCCAGATATAGGGCTGATAGCACTCCCGTGGGTGGTTTCGGTTTTTGAAAAGGGAGCGGGCCCCGGTTAGCCTGGACCGGTTTCGAATGGATGGAGACATTATGCTGGTCCTGCACGCAGAAAGATGCCGCCCGTTTACGGGTGGCGCGTGTTGTTTCCGTAGCCACTTCCATTACACGCACGGTAAGGAAGTGAGGTGGTTGGGTCGGTTGGGTTTGTGAGAAACGTGAGTGAGGAAAATTAGTTTCCTGTCTTAGGCAAACACCAGGAAGATAAAAAAAACAGAAGAAGGAAGATTGTTATTGCTGGAAGCTTTCGACGCACTCAGACTGGTTTTGTGTCGTATTGTGAAAATCGAGCATCCGGCCTCGAACCAGACACTGATAGGCGATGATGAGCGTGGTGATGCGGTGGTTGACAGCTACGGGACGATTCGAGCGATGCCAATACACCACCGAAAGTATCTGGGAGCGACCTAACCGTAGCGAATGGAGCTTTGCAAACAAGCGTGCGATAGCGACAAAGGACGACACGTTAAAGTTTGCGAGTCGAGTGCCATTATCTGACATTTCTTCTTTCCAGCATCGTCGAGTTTTCACGTGGTGGAAAATCACGTAAAACAACGGTGTGGATGATAGTGCGGATAGACTGCTCGTTTTTTTTGTGCTCCGTTTTCGTGCTGATATACGGGAAATGGAACCACTTTAACACGGAGACTGTTAAGGTATACGTTTTTTCTTGCTCATTGCAAGACTATGGTTTTCTTTTCATGTTCGTGTTGTCCAATTTAATGATAACTAGTTGAAAGTAATCATCGGCGCCGGTGTCTCATTACTGTGTGCCGGTTTGAGCTTTGATGCAGTGATTAGCTGCTGCAGCTGATGTGATAGCATAATGACACGCCCATCATTAGGCGAGACGGACAAAACAACACAGGTACTCCATCCATACAGCATTACATTTTCGAGTTCATATTGCTGTTGGAAAAGTTGCTCGAAAAAGAATAGGATTGGTATTCGATTTTTTTGAAAAATTATCGGATCATGAATCTGGGATACAAGAGATGTTATTGTGTTTGAATGTACCAAATTTCTACTTCAGAAGTTTTTCGGCAATTAACTACATATTGCCAGCAAGTTTCTACTTTGATCACCAAGTTTCTGAAATAAATTAAAATTCTATAAGCTCACATTTTCTATTAAACTAATGTATCATAATGTGTGTACCTGTGTGAACCGATCCTACAGTAATTGATCGCATCGGCCCCTGATAATGACATTTTACAACAGCTTGCATCGATTCAAAAACAGTGATTCCCATCGTCAAAAATATTGACTCCTAGATAAAGGCCTGAGCCGATCCGAGAACAACGGATTAAGAATCGTGAACCTGAATCGCTGGGACAAAAAACATTGGAACAGTGGAAAGTATTGATCCTGCATAGTACTGAAACTGTTTTATCTGATGCGGATCGAATCGTCCAACTCTAGTTCATTCTGCTGTGTGTGTATGTGTGATAGCAGGATCGATAGGAACCAAGTGAGTGCACTTACCTGTGCTGAAACCATGCCTTCCTTCAAGCGCCGCAGATCCGTGTGACTCCAGGCACTCGTCGACCAGGGTGTGATATCGCGAAGGTCCTCCCCAAACCGGAACTCCCGTAGCTGATTCTTCAAAAACTTCCTTATATTCCAGGGTAGATCGTTGTGACTGATGGTCGATAACAAAGAAGTTCCCGTACGAGGAGCATTTATAAAAGAAAAAAAAAAACGAAAGATTTCCCAAAACGTAAGTTCAATGAGCGCAGTGCAAAACTTTTCCTCTAACTTTAAAGTCATTATCGGGTGCGGTATCTTTTCATTCGGGAAAGTTTGTAGCCTACTTACCCATCGATTAAAGGCACTTCCTTCAGCACTTTGCGCACGATCTCCATCCGCTCTTCGAGCTGGATGGCCAAACATGTCGAGATGAGATGGGCGATTATTGTCCAGAAGAAAACTCCGCAAAGAATGAAGCCTTCGATCGGCTTCCGGCGACGCATGGCGCCGCACTACACGCAACGTCGCCGACGTCCTCCACGTCGCCGTTGCAAGTGGTCGTATTTGTGTCGTTTCCGGGATGTTTCACGTGGTTGGCTCGGGTGTAGATCGGGTAGACGAGCTGTCCCTATCGTCACACTCCCGGTGGGATCGGTTGTCCAATGGACGAACCGTCCTGTGCCGCGAGCGTACCGGTGTGTCGGTGTGTCGTATCCGCAAGTTGGCAGGTGGTACTAGGTCAGCCCAAAACGGTTGGATGATTTGAAAGATGATGTACAGAATAAGGATGAGGATGTTGGTGGTGGAGGTACGTGCGCCGAGCGTGATAAGATGATCCGGACAGTTGGAATAGTCAGCTTTCCTGTTCTGTATATAACGCAGACGGGAAGGTAGCTTTTGCGCTTGATACAGTCGGGTATGGCGTTGTCGTTATCGATACGAACGATCTGTGGTACCATCAGCGTGGTTGATAATGATGGTATCAAGCTTTGCTCCGTGTTTGCCGAATTCTCATGCAGTACGATTGCAGACAAGTGAACCGAGCCGGGAAGATACGATGCGAGTTTCAGTTCAAAGTGTACCCGGCAGACGAACGAACTGATTAGAATTGAACGTTGTGTCTGTAAGAGAAAAGCAAAGTGGAAGAGAAAAAAATGGAATCAGTGCAAAAAATCAGCGCCGAGGAGAGGTAGACCGAGCGGCAATCTTCACCAGAACGAACGAATCGGATTAAAAGTCTTTTCCTGCTGAGCCAGAACTTGCCCTGTTCTAGCGACGTCGTTGAAGAACCAGCACCATGTTTGAACTTCATTACCGATACCGTGCCCCTAACGAAGGCGTAGGTTCAACGTTTAATCAACAGCATTCGGTAGCCGTAATTATGAGATTCACTACCCATGCGCCAGGTTTCTGGGCAGGTTTGGTACGTCGCAAAAAGGACAACCATGATGATGGTGACGTGACCGGGATGGTTGAAAACGATTATCATACTCTAATGCTCACCAACGTTTTGTTAGATCCACACAGCTTCGTGGCAATTGCTGGTAGTGGGCCGCATTTACATGACGGTCGTTAGATGCCATAAATAAGTAATGCTCGTTTAAAGGTTTTGATTTGAGTATTTTCTATCCGGCTGGTGCTGGCAGCTACAAGTCGCAGAAAGGAACCAAATGGGGGCTGGCGATGAATACGACTGTTGATTAGATTTCAACGCTTTCCACCTTGCAACGCTGTCAGTATCTGGTCGAGTCTTACCCGCTACAGCAGCTACAAGAAGTCAACCAGCGGTGCGGATGAAATGTGTATCGAAGGCGAGTTCGTTTGTGGTTCAAGCGTATCTGCATTAGGTCAACCGCACCACCCATCGCCACAATGTGTACCGAGCGGCTTTGTGAGGGCGAATATCCCACGGTCCGGTGCATGACTGCAAACGAAAGCCCGTACCGGCTGCACTGGATGCAAATCGAAATCGGGCGGGCTACCGTCTTGGGAATCGGGATTGCTTGGGTTACTGCTTGGCACGGAATCAATAATATACACCGTGGCCACAGCCTGGTAGCGGTAACTGATCCGTATGCTGACCCGCCCACCCTCACAAGCTGACGACGGTAGCTGTACGTTATTGATAGGAAATTATTCTCTTCCGGGTTGGGCTGTACCAGGACTGTCCCGGGCATAGAGATGATGTTTGAGTAATCGAATGACGAAGATACGCATCAGATGCAGCACAGATAGCGTGCGGCATGTGAAAAGAATGCTACGCTGGCCAACAAGCAAATAATCCCCTATCCGCATGCTCCGGAACTGGCCAATGGATTGGTGCGAGCTTGACCCGGAAAGCTAAATTGGCATGAAGCAGTAGTAGCAGCAGTAGCAATATGCCATCATTAGCCAACCCGAGCCGAAGGGATGCGGAAGGAAGAGATTGCTTAGGGGTGTGAGAATCTCAGCAGAAGAGGATATGAATTGCACGAATCAATTCCGGGCACAGGAATGATTATTTGTGATAATATACGAGCCTTCGGGTGAGTGCTTGGGATTCGAACAATGGCTATTCCGATGCCTGTACGCCGAGGAGTGTGTTGATATGATTGTGCTCGTGGGATGTGGTTTCATTTCAGCTGGGGTTTCCTTGGGTGCTGGAAATTCATTCGAATAAAATTGAAGATTTGGGAATTTTGGGCAAAAAATTCTATTGAATTGTGTGTGTAAAACAAAGAAAGCAAGTACTGCGGTTCTGAGTTTGCATACTTTACGGCGCAAAGGTTAAACTTACTATTATGGAAATAATAATCACTTGACAGCTGAATCAATATAGAGGAAATAATATTCCACTGTTGGTTTTACGACTTTATGATAAACTTTACTGCACACATTCGGCTCGAAGCAGGAAACTTTCCCATAATCTACACATCCCGGCGCAAAAAAAGGCCCCCCATTTCGACGGGTGGAATAAAATGTGTTAGAATGTTTCAGCGCCTGTTTTGCTGCAATGCAAGCACCAACGGTGGCATAATCAGAATGGGAATAGCTATCAGCTTTAGTGTCTTTACCAATTTCCACCCCAAACTAACCTTTTTTTTTGCTGTTCTTCTTCTTACACTGGTATGGGCACGGTAGCCATAAAACGAAACTACTGGCAGCGTCTACCAGACTCAATGGATACCGTGCAGCCGTAAAAATGGGTGAAAAAAGTTTCGACATGCAATTCCTATCACGCACCACCGACAAAGTTGTTCGCAAGTGCGCACCCGATGTCTAGCAGAAGGGTCGGATGTTATGACCGGGTGTGTGTGTGTGGATTTTGCCTTCCTTCATACTTCCACTTCAAGGGTGTTTCCTTAGGTGCCACTTCGCTTGTGCCACAGCAAACGTTCGTTTGTTCGGTGCATCGGAAGGATGTTCGTTTCATCGAACTTCATGTTGTGACGATGATCGTTGCAATCGAATGAAGTACCCGTCAGGGGAAAGGGCTCGGGCCTCGAAACGCAGAAGCGACACAAAGACCAGATTTGCCCAACTACCTCAACTACCCACGATGTTACGGTACCAGGGTACCACGTGGGCCAACTTTATCACGAACTCGTTCTCGAGCGGCTCGTAAAATTGAGCTCAAAGAAGATGCAAGTGATGTGGCACAAGATGAGGAGAAAAAATCCCAATCGCTGTTCAGCCCATCTGCTCCGGGGAAGAGAGAGAAAAAAATGAATCCCCTCCCCGAAAGGATGTGCATATTTATGTGTCATATGGTAAAATTGATATTTTTATCACCCATCTCTATCAAAATTCCATTTGTAACATTTCCATTTTCGTCTTGCCCACGAGCAAAGTGCATTGTTACGGGCCTGGTACCGGGCGGCCGGGAATCCTCTCGCACGACCGTCGTCTTTTGGCTGCTGATCGTTACTTGGACCGTTTTGCTGGAGGCTGTACGGGAAAGGTCTGGTTTTGCTACGGTTTCCAGTGTTTGTCTGTGTGACTTGGGGAGTTTCGGTAGTTTGGGCCATTCTAAATGCATTCCGTTTCGATTCGCTTGGCACATGGTATGGCATGAAATAGTGCAATCATTTCTTGGCAGCCATTTTCTCTGCTCCGTTGAGAAAAGTGTCTCACCGTGGACACGTGACTATGGTGAAGTGTGTGGAACTTCCCCGAAAAAAGAATCTGCTTTTGTGACACCATTAGTGTAGCTTTATGAACTATCCCGACGTCATCAGTTTTGTGGATAGTGCTTCGATATGGTTCGTTAAATGCAAGCGATTGTAACGCTTTTTGGTTTATGGCATGTATAGTGAATTTCAGTACGAAATATTTTAATCGAGCTGTCCAAATTGCGCTAGTAAAGCATTTTTGTAAATGAAGCAGTCATATTTGCGTAAAGTAGTCTTATTTGCGAAATTAATGAACATTTAATGAAGTTTTGCTGATGTTTTGATTGTTTTTAATTGTTTGTGCACAATATATCCAACGATAGGAAATAAAACACTCCCTGATTGAAGGTAAAGGTGTTATTAGAAACACACATCTTTTCAGACACAGAAAGCGCAAGAAGATTACTTTTTTTTCCTTCAGCTCAACTCACTTCGTTTGCACTGTATCACTGTAACAATTGTAAGTATTACACAGAATAGTACTTCTTAAGATAAAAAATATACAAACCTGTCATAACGACTGGTACTATTAAAGCATAATCTCCACAAACAAAAGCCACAAACAGACAAGTCAACTCGACTACTTTCAACAGTCGTTGGTGCTGTTTTATTCGAAACCGGATTGGCACAGTGTTAAGAAAAAGTGAATCCAGCTCCTGATGATGAATGGGCTGGAAAAATGCTCAACCACCTTCGCACGGATGGCGCCACGGCTCGGGGCTTCGTGCTGGCCCTGTACGCCACGTTTATTTGGCTACGTTCCTCTCCGTGTATTTATTGCCGCCTTTGGTACAGGCGAGAAGGCTTGGTAGGTTGGTTGGGAACGGAAATGGTCACCGAAGGGCAATATGGTTGGCATTTCACATGCACACACCAAGCGATTGCTGCTTCGTAAATCTTTACGTGTTGCTGAAGCAATTGTGCAACGTGTATTCGAGCATTCGTGGCACTGGCTTTGGCACGGTAGCGTGGCGAGTATGTGTGTGAAGGTACTTTGTTGTGTTTCTGTGAAGTGAAGAATCGGCAATTCTCTAACGCTCTCTTTTCTCCCTTCTACATGTATGGTCCATCGACGGTCTTTGGCCCCGAACCGTCGATTCTAGTTTTCCCGTTGAATGGACTGAAAAGGATTGCAAGAAGTATTTTCTTCACCCGGCCCACGGGTTGGGTTTCGGCTGTGCTTTACAATAGTAATTCTTTTCACAGTCTTCTCCCGGACCGTAAATAACGTGTTCGGAAGTGGCTGTTGTATGCCATCGTTTTGTATGATAGGAATTCATCTATGCTATGTGAAGCGCAACGTTGCTTCTGATTTATGCAACGTTTTTGATCTTCATGGTACGTTAAATTTTGTTTCATTGCAAGATGCGGCAAGCGGTATCGGTGGATGGGTAGAGGTGCCGAGTTAAAGAAAGCAAAGCAATGGCTGGCACGTACGTAACGCAACATGAGTTTTGAAGAATGGTGCACATGAAGAACAAATAGCCGGCGGCCTTCCACAAACACAGACAGATCGAGAGATAATGCTGAGCGGTTTCCGTTCCGGGTGAGGGTATCATTTTTTATGTATGTGTATGTGTGTGTTTGTTAGAGTTTCAGGTACCTCTTTCAGATTGTACACTGTCGTTTGTTTTCCCGTTGGCAGGATCTAATCCGTTATCAAAGCATTCGGAAGTTTGTGCAAAAGTGTGGAGTTTGTTTGAGCGTTGCCTTTGAGGTTGGCAATGCAAGAGTTGTCTTTGAAGATTTTATTTTAAAGAACGAAAAATTGGTGGTTAGAGCAAAGTATGGTAATTGTATTAAATTAAAATAAACAATCGTCCAGCTCTGTTATGTTATGCCCATTGTGTACTTGATAGAACTGGATGCAAGAGTCAAAGGATTAGTTTAATCTCATTAATTGCTCAAAAGGTGAAGAGACACATCAAACAAAATGATTCTTTTCAAATTATAGAAACAAAATAAACGTCATCGGATTGTCACAAGAAAAATCCGAATAATAAACCACGCCGACGGAAAGATTAAGCGAACCGCAAGCATGATTAATGGAGACGCCTGGTTAAAGCGCTTCCACCTGTGCACGGTGAGCGTTTGTTGTGGCCACTGATAAAACCACAATTGCCGTGATTGGACAGTGAAACTTTAAATTCACCCTAGGCCACAACCGCAACAGCCCCATGAAGCAAAAAGATGGCGTCCGTCCGGGGGATCAGGAAACGTTACCACAATGCTGATAGATAAAATCGATACCGAAGCGAAAATCACGGCATCGCCTATCGTTTCTATTACACAAATCGTCTCTCGAGTGTGTGTGTGTGTGTGTGTGTGTGTTTGGGTTCATGTTCGATTCGGGTGAAAGAAGAAACCTCTATTTTAAGGGTGGCCGAAAGTCTAGGCCACATCAATCAAAAAAGCTTTCAAAACTATATCCAACATTTTTGATAAATTATCGGAAGTGATCCGTTTTTGGAGCTTTCGGGAACCAATGGTTGGGAAACGGAATGGCCGGAAAGTGCTGCTTGAGAATGCAAGATTAAGCTGATTGTGTGTTGAGTGCTGTTAGGCTTTGATTGAAGTAGCTCCCTTGCAACTCAATTCAATGCATTTGGGGGCCTCCCGATTCGTCATTTAAGCAATCATTCATCATTGAAAGTTTTGCTCCCGAAAGCCATTCTCCATTGTTCCATCGTACTGCATCTAATTGAATATGGCTGATAAAAGCATCACTCATGCACAGGGGCTGTGTTTTTTTCGAACTGGGCCGAATGGAATGCAAAAGATATGGGGGGCAAACATTCTGTCAACATGTTCATGTTGTTTTGGGACCATTCCTGTCACGTAACCACCACCTGACAAGCATAAAAATGGCTTTTCGCCATATCACAGCTCACTGATCTTGTTGCCGACAATTGCTGGGACGTCTTAAACTATCGTAACAATGTTAATTTTATTTTCATGCTCGCAGTGTTCTTTATCGTTGCGAAATTTGTTCCCATTCGCGCGCCGGTGGAAACTTTTGTAAAGTGCTCAAACAAACGTCCTGCTTCGCTTTGCGACCCCGTTTCACTGTTTTAGTTGTTCGCCATGCATATGGCTTTATCAACGGCATATAATCGGCAAGAGTATGTGTGCGCGACAACCACCGTTGAGTATCAAAGTTCCCTTGAGAAGCACGTTAAACTTGAACGCTGAACCTTGGCCGGAGACACTCCAAAAGCTCAAAAAGGTTTCTTTGCTGGTACTTGTTGGGAAGGGAAGGTGAACGTGTTTCATTCCTCATCTCAACTTATATCTCACTTTTCGTGCTGATAACCTTTTACGTGTCAGAGCATCTTCCTACGCTTGGATCTGCGAGTCACTCTTAATCCGACCACACGCGAAACCCCACACATCCGCCCGTTCACAGCAGACTAGTGCCGGCGTTCTCCTTTTTTCCTGAGTTGACAAGCATACATAAAACGTGAGAGAGATCCTGAAAAAAACCTACAGGAAAAAGTTTTCATTCGAGTATTAGCTGAAACTGCAACGGTAAAAGAGTTCGCCGATGATCGGTGTTCGGGGGAAAAGGGGATGAACAAAAAATACAAACGAATACGGTGCATCAACTGCAGGCAACACTGGCACTAAATTGTCACTAGTGAACTTTTGTTCGTTTCTGTGCAAAAAACAAATGGCTGCAAGCAAAGGGGAAAAAAACAAGACACAATGCACGACACCGCACCCTGATAGTGGTGTCATTTTCATTAGAAACATTTTCAACCCCCTACCTGACACCAAACCAAAATCCTGAATCTGACGGGAAAAGGGCAAAGGGTTTGTGTGAGCTGAGGCTTTTTTTATGACTCCTCACCAAAGGGGGGTGTACATTTGCCCTTTTTGTTTCTCTTTATCTCTCTCTCTCTTTCTTTCTCTCTCTCTCACACACACAATGGTTCGAAATGGGTGGTTAACCATGGTTCGGTTTGTTTAAGACAAGGCACCAACCAGACAATCTTGTAATGGTCGCAAATGAAGCAAACACTTTACCTCCGGAGGATCAAACAAAGAAACATAAGAAGCAGTGCAAACATCACGTGGTACCAGCTAGGCACTGCAGTTTCCACGCGATGGGCAGAACTCACCTGATCAGGGGTTGGCAAACGTCGTCACCAGATTTGTTCATGAGAATTTGTATGAACACTAACTTTTTACATTTATAACAAGCTTTTAGCACATGTTGTTGTTGTAGGGATGTTCATGTATGTTGCTGAAACTACTCTGTGATGAGTAAGTCTTGTAACGGTTTTAGGAAGTGATGTCTTGTTTATTTTGAAAAACGTGTGCCGACCCCTGTACTTGATCACACTAGTCACAATTCACAGCAGGGAAGGGTAGTAGAAGTCGTCGTGTTGTTATCCGTGTCGGAGTTAACATAAAAGTTGCAATAGCGCTTCAGTTGATAATTAGTTTTATATCCGCACCGGGCGTACAGTGCGGTGAAACGTTTTGTAAAGTTTCTAGCAATAGTTAGTCTTTGCACGGGGTTTGGTTTGATCCCCTTAACGCCCCCGTAACATTGATGTCCTTGTTAGGTTATGTTTTTTTTCCTATACATCCTTACATCGTGTCGGTCATTTGCAGTACTTTACTGAAATTGACGTGACTGGAGCATGAAGAACCCTCGGACACACAAACGCGAATGGAACAGGCAAAAAAAAGAAAGGGAAAATCCGACGTGACCGATTAGTCAACCATGATTCTTTGCAGCGTTGTCAGCGACAGTTAATGTTGCAGCTATTAATACTTTGCGCTGTACCCAAATGGCCGTTGTCAGCTCAACTTAACCACCATCGACGAAGCGTGGTGGTGGGGATTTGACAATTCATTCTTAATGGTGGGGTTAATTTCACTGCACCAGGTGGATGCGTTTTTTTCTGTTTGAGCACCGCACATTTGCTGCAAAAAACGATGCAAAGATAATAATTTGTTCGCCCGCAGTCTCGCTTAGTCAAGGCGACACTTTGGGTACAGTTGGAGAGTGGCTTAGGTCGTTCGGTGTACTACGGTGCAAGTTGTACGTAATTTAATCTGGATAACTCATGACCCTCTCCCACGGGTAATTCATCAAGCCCGGCCAATTCTCTGCCCTGCTCGACGTTACGTAGGGAACGCGTGAAAGATCAAAACCACACTGTGCTCGCTGTTGCGAAAGTTAAGAGTTGAAAAGTGAGTGAAAAGTTTAGCCCCACCGGTAGAGTCGACTTTGGACTTAAGCAGACTGAAGGGTAATTACGTTTAGAAGTTGTAGAGTGTGGCGCCTTGTGTGCCATACGAGAGCGCTGACATGCATGGTTGGAGTATGTTGCACATGTAGACATTCCCATCAAGCAACCGTGTGCAGATGGTTGCCCGGGCTTTAGACGACAAGAAAATTGGCCATAAAACGGTGCAAAGCATATTTTATTCGCACGTGAGTGTGCTTGTCTTCATTCCCCCCTACCGAGCTTGTGGAATTCGATTGAACCGTGACCGATGGCGGCATTTTACTATTTGTGGCCGTGTTTCAATTTGGCCATGCATGAAATGGAGAAAACGGCACGATTTTGGCACAGTGTTTGGTCACAACTGTGAAAACATTAAACACGCTTTCCGCTCCGTGCTATCGTACGCTACCGTATGCTCTTTTTTATCGGCCCATTCAAACGTGGCTGTGTGTGTATGTGTTTGTTTGTTCCCAGCTTTCAGGGTTGCAATTGTGCCGGATGGATGAAGAAAGGATGAGCAGCAAAATATGTCTTCCGAAAGGGATGCGGCCTGAGAAATGGGGCTGAAAAGAATGAATTGACTGCTCGGTTCGGTAAAGCGAAATGCATACATTCCGGCGTTTTTCCTCTGTGCTGTATGTGCATTGTGAACGGTCAAATAATGTTTCTCTTTTCACGTGCCATCCACCTTATCTTGAAATGGGGATGGGATTCTTTTTTTTTTTTTGCATTCCACTGCATCATTCTTCTTGCTGCCTTCGTTGCTTTTGGATCAAACCGCCTGCACATAGTTTCTGAAGCTTCACAAAAAAAAACGAAACGGGGAAAACGGGTAACAACAATCACACGACGGATGATTGCAAGCGGAACAGGAAGCGAAACACAAAGTGTCCTCGTTGCGTTTTTTTGTTCCACCTCCTTCCTAGCTTCATGCCGATACTTTCGCTTCATACCTTCCGGTGTGGAAGAGAAAGACACATACATCGACGGAACCCACAAGTTGCAGGCGAAGCTGCACAGCCATAACCATAAAAATGAAATCCTCTGTATAAATAGGACCATTGGAAAACAATTCGTGATAAATTACCATTTGTTATCGTTGTCGCGAGAGCGGAAATTTATTTGTTTGTTTTTGTTTCGGGTAGCTTTTTTGTTGCTGGGTTTCCCCCCTCTCACTTTTACCAGCAGTTTTTTTGTTGTTTCTTTTGAGAAATGATGGTTATAGGTTCACCTTGCACATTTTGCAAGAGGATTTTCCTCGAAACAGAAACGAAGAGGAATGAGCGTTTTTATGCAATTCGTTAGCAAATTTCGATACCGTATTGATTTTGTCTTAAGGGAAATGGAATGTGGTTCACAATCGTATCGCAATCTGTTCGCAATTGGATGGATGAATGGTGCACATCCAACAGTCAGAGGCAAGTACACACTCATTGTAGTTAAAGACTGGGGGTGTTTTTATTTAATATTTGGAAAGAGAAAAATTGTTTGTGTTTTTCAATTATATTCATCATGTAATTAATGTCATCGATCCAGCGAAGTACAAAGTGAGTGGAAACGAATGAATCAGTGGTACATAAAGAGTGATTATAACTTATTTGTACATCATGCGGCTCACCAGAAGAGTCCCTCGAATGAGTTTCATATACCAATAGAGTATATATAGTTTTTTATTTAATTTGAGTCAATCACTGGAAAGATTGACACAACTGGAAATTAATACTTCTCAGAGCCGAGATTTTTTTATACGCCGTTTGAAGGTGTATAATTTTTGTTTTATTTCAGATAATTTTGGTGCTTTTTTATTAATGAAGAATGGTCAAACCATCTTGAGATGATCTAAGACAAAACATTTGTATAACTGAATGGAAGGCAGTGTGAAGGCATTGATTATCTTTTACGAGGTTTTGTCTTCGTTTTTTAATATCACATGATTTTTTAGACTTGCAAATAAAATAAAACTGGTTTAGAATTGGAATGGGCTTTGGAGGATCGAATCCCTACGTATTAGCAACATAGCCTGGACGTCCATCATGACTAAAAACACATTTACTTTATAATTAGTTTCTTCTTCTTTCAGAGACTCCATTGAGTGACATGGTAAGACGATGCTGAACAAAAAAGGCCAAAAGAAGGCGTTCAGTTGCATAAGGATCGACTAGAATTAAAAACTGCTGTACACATGATGCAGCAGCTTAAATATGATATGATAGAACATTGACAAAGCGTACAACGAACTATGAAGGGGAGGTAACCTCCAAAACAAATAGTTTAGAGTTTCATTTTAGTTTAAAATAATTATTCTAAATTTAGAGTATACCATCAGAGTCCATAGCGGTTTGGTGGTCGAGGAGATTGCGACGCTGGTCTTTGTACGGGCATCACTGAGGTTCAAATCACACTCGGACCATTTAACGGAAAAATCTGACATTTTCCAAGTCAAGGAAGTCAGAACCATAGAAGAATAGAAAGATCATAGTCCAGAGGTTCAATCATCATATCATAGCTCACTATTAGAATATTCCTAATAACATTACAGTAAAGCAGCTAGGAATCCATTTGCTCGTACAGAAGAGAATCGAGGTAATATATAAACACTTTTATCATAGGAATGTTACGTTTGCTTTTTGATAAAATCGATTCACTGTTGAAAAGAAAACTGACATCTATATCCATCTTGGAATGTATACAGAGAACCTCTCACGCATATCTTCCAACCATATCTTACGGGTTTAACATCCATTTTCGGTGATCCGGAACCAAGCGTATGTGAAACACTTTTCCATCTCGAGCGAAAACACGCCTCGTGATTGATGACTGAGCCCCGCTAGGAGGGCGCAATCCAATTGAGTGACATTGTGAAAAAACATTTTACAATTACACGTTCGTTTGAAGTGAGCGGTTTAGCATGCGATGTTTGAAAGAGGTAGCTGAATCTTTCCATACAACAATCTTGTATCGAGCTAAAGCTTAATCGCTACACTGATCCGCACTGAACCAAAACCGATTGAAGTGATCTCGTGGCGAATATTATCTACGGACCACGAAACACACACTCACACAGATTGTTCGGTGTGTTGTGCTGAAGGCCATCCGAATTGTGCTCACGGTACGCTCCAGTACCACACGCTTGCTTGCACGCTAAATGATGCGAGACGGCATAAAACGTTAAGAAGCCGCGTTGAGCCCGCGTGTGGGTGTTGAGGGAGGATGGTTCGTGGGATTGGTGAATGTTTACTCTTTCGCAGTTGTTAGCTTTTCTCACCCCGGCACTACGGTGGCTTGTCGAGGAGTGTAAAAAGTGCGACAATACGCCCCTGATGCTATCCATCTAATGCTTGTGCCGGGATTTGGTGCCGCGTGTGCAAAGCAAATCAAACTACCTCAACTGCCTACGGCGTTTCACCTACCAGAGCCCCACACACGTGCTCTGCGTGCCCGAGTGGGTTGGATGCGCATAGTTTGGGGCCAGGAAAACTTACCCTCGGGAGGTTTTTGTCTTAAATAATGTTTGCGAAAGTTTTGCAAACTCCCCATCCAATAGTGAGGGAAGAGGAGCTTTGGGCTGAGTTCTATCTCATTTCCTTGAACTGTAACATGAGCCATCGCTCGATTATGCAGCTGTAGGATGGTGATGAGCGATGAATAATGCTAACTGGGCGACGAGAAAATCTAATCACAAACAAAGAAAACTTTCGCTTGCATCTTCCCAATTGCCTGAAGGTGAACTTGTAAGCCGCACCGGGGCGGATGGTTGATTGTGTCGCGGTTATTCTGGCTGCAACCGAAATAATGCGTACCGTATATACCGTTGCTTTGGTAGTGAAAAAGGGGTTGTTCCAAAACAATGGCAGTCGTGACAGAAATTTCATTAATCATCCGGACATTTAGTTTTCGGAGGTTGGAAGAAAGTATGGCAAATTTATGGCTGTAATGTGTGTGCTCTTTTGTTTTCTGTGAGCGAGACTTCAAGCGTAATGAGTCTTGGGTGGTATTAGTATTCTGCAGATAAAGATGCGGAGTACAATGTTATTAGTTCTTTTCGCAAAATGTGTCAGATGGCACGATGGATAACGCTTATGAAGATGAGAAAATAATTATGTAAATAATAAACGAAAGTATTCTACTGAAAATATGTCTCTATTTGATGTTAATCTTTTGAAACAAAGGAAATAATTTATTGTGGGCGTCAAAAACATCCCGCTGATAACAAAACGATACCCAAACGCAGTAAAATTTTCCATTTCATGAAGTTAACAAGATGCTTACTCATCCGAAAATTAAAAGCAATTTTATTGATCTACAATAAGCTTAATGAACCGTGCCAGTAAAATGGGAGCACGTCCTTCCTGTTGTTGCTGTTTGTTGACGCACGGCTTTCCCAATCGGTAGAAGACAAACTTACCCGCAACCATCCGATGGCTTAACGAAAGCGAAACCAGCTGGGTGAATATAAAACTGTATTTAAATATCAGATTAACATCCTAATCGTAAACGATTACGACTGGTGGCTTCGGAGGCCACACCGCTCAATGGATAATGGTGACGATGGTGTGACAGTCATGATTTAGACGATTTTTACACAAATGAACGCTACGGCAAGTGGGTTTAGTGGATGTTGCCGGGCCGGAAAAACTCCACCCCTTTCTCGATTGTCGAGCTACGGCAGTGACGGTACCGCTGGGCTGTGGGGCAGGAATGTAATAAAAACTGCTTTTCTTCATTCGCTGCCGGTTTGTGTGTGTGCGCGCGCGCGAAAGTACGCGTCACACCGAACGACGTTGCGGCAGATTTTCATCTTAATCTTCATTTCCTGTGCTGCTAACAATTAGAACCCGTTGCTGAAAAGGAACGGGTTGCAGGTTCTTGTCACGGTGTGCTGTCGATGGTGGTTCGGTTGTAATTAAAACATTAATCATGCATCGTTGGCGTTTAATGCGCAGGGCATTAATTGCTGTTGGGCATTGTTTCGCGTTGCTAAGTGGCGTGAAAAGCGACCAAAAAGCGGACAATGAACGTGCAGGTGGTGGGAGGACAAATGCTGTTGCTGTGCGTTTAAGAAGCGACAACAGTGGCAGGTTTATGTGGTGGGAGAAAAAGTTTCGAAACAAGATATGGGAAGGAGGTGTGTGTGTCTTAGAAAATGAAAGAATTCATTCGGAAGATAATTCTTGTCGACGATGCCAACAATTAGCTTACCAAGCGATGGTTCAGTATAATATTGATGATAACATTAATGTTTTTTTTAAATTTATCTTCTTTTATGTAATTTTTTCTTATCATCTTATGAGGAATTATTTTTGAATGAATTAAATAATCTCACTTATGCTTTAAAAATCTTTGAATAAAATCGCCTTTTTGAATGAATGATTTTTAGGTATTTATCAATGGCCCGGTGGGAGAGTTGTTCGGCGCCGAGCCTTCACACCACGGACCCATTCCATTCAAATCCCATTCGGACCGTCTCCCCGTAGCATGGACTGACTGACCTGCTACGTGGTAAAATAAATCTAATACGGCTCGTCTGACAAGAACAAAACAAAAAAGGTTTTTATTAGTACATTTTTTTGAAAAAACACAAAATTGAACATTACAATGGCAATTAGGGTTTTAACATACTTTGTTTTAATTCATTAGGAACGGCCAGGCTTTTACATAACATTGGTAAACACATAATAATTAATTTGAACCGTTATTCTTGAGCGTTCTAAAAAATTGTTGCAATGAGTTGAAAGTGTCATGAAGAGAGTGATTCCCGAGATAAGTTATATTATCTTTATATCTGCATTTTCCTGCTGCAACAAATACAACAAAATTGTCCCTTTCGGTCCTATCTTAGGGAGAGGTCACACGGAGGACCGGAGATTCCCATGGGACGTTTGTTTTGGCCTGAAATGTTACGCACACAATGATAAAAACGGTCCTGGTTCTTCCATAAAGCACCGGC